>JAJLUP010000017.1:172244-251035 GCA_030564285.1 Blastobotrys parvus | reverse complement strand
TGCTCCAGCTCCAGGCGAATCTGCCCCAGTTGCACCTGCACCAGTTCCTCAACAGCCGGCTCCAGGGAACGCAGCTCCAGTTCAGAGTGTTCCAGCTCCGGCCCAAGCAGCGCCTCAAGCGCCTGTGGCTTCGCCATGTATTGGTGAGAGCTGTGCACCTGCTGAATCAGCTCCAGGCCAATCTGTTCCACCAGTAGTATCGGGACAATCTGCTCCAGCTCCAGGCGAATCTGCCCCAGTTGCACCTGCACCAGTGGCGTCCCCATGCGTCGGGGAGAGTTGTACCCCGGTTGCGGCGGCTCCGGAGGTGCCAGGTCAATCTGCCGCACCGCAAGTGCCAGTACCTGCTGCTGCTCCTAGTGGATCTGCACCAGTTCCTCAACAGCCGGCTCCAGGGAACGCAGCTCCAGTTCAGAGTGTTCCAGCTCCGGCCCAAGCAGCGCCTCAGGCACCTGTGGCTTCGCCATGTATTGGAGAGAGCTGTACACCTGCTGCACCAAGCCCAATAGCTCCTGGCCAATCTGCGTCGGTCGCACCAGCAGTTCCGGGAGAATCTGCTCCGCCGGCAGTTCCAGGACAATCTGCTCCACCAGCAGCTCCAGTTCAATCTGCCCCAGAAGTACCGGGCAAGACTGCTTCATCTCCTCAAGCTCCGGGTAGATCTACAGCAGAAAATGCAGCTGTACCAGCCGCATCTGCTCCACCACAGGCTCCAGCCTCACCGGCTCAAGCACCTGGTGCATCTTTACCTGCACAGGCTCCTGCTCCTGGTACTCAAGCTCCTGCTCAGCCAGCTCCGGCATCTGTTCCTGCACAGGCAGCAGCTCAGCCAGCCCCACAAGCGCCTGGAGAGAGCCAAGCACCACCAAGCAAACAAACTCTCTGTGATACTTGTTCCGAAGGCTACGTGGAATCAGTGCTTCCCGGCCAAACACGAGCTGGCTTGCCGTCGGCTCAGGTACCTGCTGCGACAGCACCGGGTCAAGTACCAGCGCCTCCAAGCGCTCCATTGTCTCCCCAGACTGCTCCATTAAATGCTGCAACAGCACCAGTCCAAGCACCACCAGCACAATCGCCAGGTTCTCCCTCTCCTGCTCCTGGTAATCAAGCTCCGGCTCAACCAGCTCCGGCATCTGTTCCTGCACAGGCAGCAGCTCAGCCAGCCCCACAAGCGCCTGGAGAGAGCCAAGCACCACCAAGCAAACAAACTCTCTGTGATACTTGTTCCGAAGGCTACGTGGAATCAGTTCTTCCCGGCCAGACACGAGCTGGCTTGCCGTCGGCTCAGGTACCTGCTGCGACAGCACCGGGCAAAGCACCAGAGCTTTCACCTGCGGCTCCACAATCTTCGGCTCCAAATACTCCAGTACATGTTGCATCTGAACAGACACCGGAATCTGCTCCAGCTCCGGCTCAGGCACCACAAGTAGAGTTACCAGGAACAGTCCTAGTTCCAGCGCAATCTCCTGGCTCAGTGCCAGCACCCCAAGCTACGGGCATTGTGCCAGCTAACCAAGCTCCTGCATCTGTGCCGGTTCCAGGTACTTCTCCAGCTCGAGTTACCGTGCCAGCAGCTCCAGGTAACCAAGCTCCTGCATCTGCTCCAGCTCCAGGTAACCAAGCTCCTGCATCTGCTCCAGCTCCAGGAACCGCTCCAGCTCGAGTTACCGCGCCAGCAGCTCCAGCTAACCAAGCTCCTGCATCTGCTCCAGCTCCAGGAACCGCTCCAGGTACTGCTCCAGCTCGAGTTACTGTGCCAGCAGCTCCAGCTAACCAAGCTCCTGAATCTACTCCAGCTCCAGCTCCAGGTACAGCTCCAGCTCAAGGTACCGCGCCAGCAGCTCCAGCTAACCAAGCTCCTGCATCTGCTCCAGCTCCGCCGAACCAAGCTCCTGCCCAATCGGCACCAGCACCAGCAGAGCATGCTGGTACTCAATCAATGTCTAGTGAACTAGCTTCGCAGACTGCTCACAACACTGAATCAGTACCAGAGGTTACTGTCATTTGTGAGGGTGAGTCATGCTTGACACAATGGCCACAGCCAACTCCGGAAGTCGCAACTTCGCCACAAAGCACGCGAGCACCACCACCAGGCAATGAAGCCTTGCCAGCCTCATCCAAAGCAGCTAGTGGTATCCCATCTGGTGTCATTCCAACTGGAGTGATTCCATCGGGCGTGATTCCATCTGGAGCTATTCCAAGTAAACTGACGATGCCACCACCAGGAGCTCAAGCTTCAGCTTCTTCCAACAAGGTAGCAAGCGTCGCTCCGTCGGCTGTCTCTCAGGGTGCTACCGCACCAATTGTGTTGAGTAAGTCTTGCTCTGAGTGTTCTGAAGGTTTCATGTTGTCAACATTGATACCTAATGTCCCAGCTGCCTCTCAGCCTGCGGCTCCTGCACCGCCTCTATCTGTATCTGCCGGTGGAGCTTCTCCTCCTGCATCTGCTCCAAGCCCTGCTAGCCCAGAAAGTGTGTCTGGTCCTGCAGCTCCAAATGCAGCAGGCACGCCAGCACAAGTTACTCCAGCTCCAAAAGCATCAGGTACTTCAGCTCCAAATGCGCCAGGCACTTTAGCACCAGCAGCAGCTTCAAAGGTGTCCACAGTTGCACCAGCAGCAGCGTCAAAGGTGTCCACAGTTCCAGGTTTGAAAGCTCCAGAATCAGCCTTGCAAACACCCCCAGAACAAACGGTCTGTGCCACTTGCTCTGTTAGAACGGCACCAATTGTCATCACGGTGTCTACTTGGCACTCCTGCACCACCTATACGCACACTCCTAACGCTCCGGAAAAGCCATGTGAAACTTGCACAACGATAACACATCCAGGGTCAATGGTCAAGGGTCCGGCTCCGGCTCCTGCTCCTGCTACCAGTAGACAAGCAGGCTCTCAAGAGGCACCACCGCAAACTTTGGCGACAATGCCACAAGTTCCAGAAGCTACGGTAAAGCCTTCTGGCGAGTCTATTTGCACAACTTGCAGCAAGATGTCACCGGTCAGCGAGGCTCCAGCTGCTCAGGTGATGACTTCTCCAGAGGAGGTTCCAGCTGCTACTGAAACACCACCAGCATCTGGAGGCCCAGCTAGCAAAAATGAAGCTCCAGCCACTGGTCCAAGTGGTGAAGTGACACAAGTTGCAATGGAAACTGTGGCCTGCCCAACATGCAAGACTCATTATGTTACTGCCAACACTGTGCCAATTGCTGAACTCTCAACGTTAGCACCTCAAGCACGCCAGTCACCACCACCAGGAGCTGCTCGAGGTAATCCATCGGCGCCTCCACTGAGTACCGTACTACCGCAAGAACGAAGTGAAACCAGCCCGCTTCCACAGTCCGGGCTGAGTCCATTGTCCAACGTGCCATCTGGTGCATTGGGCCCACCACGAGCATCTGCCATCAAGCCGCCACCGGTACCGACTGAAGAAATTCCAGCAGCGGAGGAAACGCCAACGGAAACACCTTCAATCAATCCGTTTGGTCCATCAAGCGTTCCAGGAATGGAAGTTCCAGCAGAATCTGTGTCTCCAACGGAATCGATATCAGCGCCACCAACTGCCCCAGAGCAGTCTGTGCCGCCGGAAGAGACGTCAATTCCAAGTGCAGCATCGCTTCCTTGCAGCACTTGTGGACCGCCTCCAGGAACGAGCTCACCTTGCAGCACCTGTGGGCCTAGTCTTTTTGGCGGGCCAACCTCTCCTCCACCAGGCGTTGAGCAAGCCCCACCAGCAGCATCGCCACCTCCAGGAGGAGAGTCGTATCCACTGATGCAAGGTGCGGCTCCAACGATAAGACAATTGCTTAAGTTGAAGGTGGCTTTGCCAGCATTAGGTGTGGCACTGATGATGATCTAGTGCCTGCGCATTCAATCCCCTTTCTTTGGTGCCATTTGGGCATATTCCTGTCATTTTCACCTATCACTTTTCGTTTCACTACTTTCGCTTCTATTTTTATTGAGACACTTTTTCTTCGCTTCTTTGGATGGACATTCATTTGTGTGATTATTATTTTGTTCCGTTGATTATTATTATTATTACTATTATTTTTTATCACTATTCATTTCTTGATTATTCTTTTTCTAATTAGACATTTTGATTATTAATATATTTTTGAAAATTAAGTCTTGCCATCGTCATAAGGTAAATGGAGTTCATAGCTTCATAAAATCGTTTAGGTTGAGCCCCGCTTTGGACCCCGATTGCTTGGTTTTATTCGACACCATCTGCTGTAGAGATGACATATTTTTCCGTGACTTTGCTCTCTTTTTAGCATTCTGGTTTGTACTCGTAGCTGCAGAACCAGCAGTGGTAATCACGGCTGGTTTGGTGAATCTCAGCGGAGCAATTTTTTCGAGTGTCTCTTCTTCGACGTTCCCGCATTTCAGACACCTCCTCACAAGCTTCATCTCTCGCTTATGTCGTGTACCCGCCTTTTCGGAATTTTTCTGGCGCTGCGCCTTGTTGAGTCCACCTTTGGTTCTAGTGGCAGAGTCGAGTGTCGTGCGATTCGATGCCGTGAGACCAGCAAGTAGTGGTACACTACATTTGGAGCATATCTGTTGGAGTACCGGCGCCGGTATGTTCAGGCTCTGTTTGCTACACTCTTGGATGCTCCTCAGTTGAAGAGATGCTGCCAGCGCAGGTATATGTAGTGATGCACGAGATGCCTGGTGTAGGTGGAGCTCCATGTATTGTGATGTCGAAGGTTGGGTTTGCTGCGTTCTCGCGATAATCAAAAATACCCAAGCGTGGGCCCTGTATGAAAGCGGATGCGCTCTTCCATTTGAACCAATAAAGCAGAGGACGTATATAGACGTTGAATCTGGATTAGCCAAGTGCAGTTTGCTCTATGGAGCTTAAAAAGGGCAAACCATCAGTGGCTGCGTGACGTATGATAGATAGCCGCACAATTAGTGCGAGGCTCAACATGGACCATATTGGGCCATATACTAGTTGGTGCCAAGACACACAAATATGAAATTTCCATGGTCGACATTAACACCCCTCAAATCTGCTTTTTACTTGGGTCTGACTAATGCAAAAGCCGCACCGATTTCACTTAATCGGAATCGTTTCCACTCTTTCGAGGTGCGGCGAAACTGTTTCAAAACGAAATCCAAACCCAAACTCGTTGCGAATCAATAGCTACGCTCTTAATTTGACCAATATGCTACCAAATCATCAACAGGTTTCAATGGGCTATTGACTGAACCAAACGACCTGTTCGCTCGTTTATAGACGATATTCGCATCCAGGCCTAAAAGTTCTCCAAGGGGTTTGATATGCGTAGGTTATTATTAACAGTTGCTTTCAATGCGTACTAGAAAAGTATTTATTTGATACAAATAATTTAAAGAAAGTGCATAAACTTCGTTAGTCATGATGCGAATTTTACTGTCCAAATAGAAAGAAAAGAACGACGGTACAGGAACATGAATAAATAGCAGAACAGTGCACACACACACTAAGCCCCCACTCGAACACTGTGCCGCTTGGGCGATAATCGCGGGCTTTTCCTTAAGTTGTCGACTGAGGCCAGATTTTCCAGCTTTCGTTTCTTATTGTTCGGCATTGCCGACTTGAGAGCATTGGTGATTGGTTTGAGCGGTGACCGCGGTATCCCCACACCATCTGCGAAGCTCGACCCTCTACTCACGGGAGTCAGTGGGGTAACAACTTTTCCAGTATCTTCATAAAGATATACCGGGATTTTCTGCTTTCTAGGAGTTGCCGGAGGAGATGGAATCTTCGCAATTGCGCACTTTTTGGTCTGCTTGAAGTCCAGCTGTGTTTGCTCTTGGAAAAATGCCGGGATATCTTGCTTCAATTGTCGCACCCAATCGTCACAACTTCCTTGGACATGGTAGTCAATTATTCCGTTCCACATGTTTTGTGTTCCGGTTGCATTGACAAATACGACAATCCCCCCTTTGGCCTTCACAGCTTTAGCCATTGATCGCACCAACTTTCGGATTCCTACCACTTTCAGCGAGGTGCCCATAATAACTAGGCAGTCTGGATTCGACCGTAAATCATTGACCGTGCATCGACCAATCATATCTCCATCAGGATGTTCCTCACCATATAGCACAATATTAGGTCTCAGGCTCCCGACTCCAGTGTCACGCTTGCCCTTTTCGATACGTTCCTGTTGAACATCGTAACATGATGGACAAATCGGAGCTTCACCTCGATCGCAAAGCTCTACCTGGTCTTTTGACCATTCACACTGGTATGAACAATGCATGCATTTCAACTTGTCGATATCCCCATGCAGCTGTACCACATCTGGCTTTTCTTTGGGATTCACCCCAACAGACAATGCACGTTCCATTCGCTCTTCTAGCCCATCAATATTCTGTGTATAGCATCGTAACAGTTTGCCCCGTGCCTTGAGTTTGGATAGAAATTTGTGGGTATCAGTCGGACGCGCCTTCTGAATGCATTTTCGCAGTTGCGACATGAACGTGAAAAAAACTCCAATGCTAGTCGGATTTGAAAATAACACCGTGTCAAAAAGATCCTTGCCCTTGACGACAGCGTTTGGATATTGATGCTTGACCATATTGTATAGCCCGTCGTTGGAGCGAAAGTCGGGGATGCCGGCGTCGCACGATATGCCTGCCCCAGTCACGACAACTATTTTGCGGGCTTTTTGGATGTTGAAAGCAACTTCTTGGAGTTGTGAGCGCTGTTTCGTGTCCTTTGTATTTAGGGGCAATGTCGTGATCATTGTTGATGCTTCTATGATGGCTTCGCTGTGACGCGTTGGTGGGTCTGAGTAGAATTAATGAACGCAACAGTAGAAGAAAGAATTGAACAAGAGGGAGAAATCCAAAACAGGGGGTGATTTGAGAGGTGCATCTGGATTGATTCCATTGGGACCAATATGCAATGGGATTTTTGTTTTGACACCGCACGTTGCCATGGCAACCCAGAGTGTGAAAAAAGCTGGGACATGATCGGGCCGAGCCGCAGTGCCGGTTTTGAAGTATCCATGCAGTGGCCGGTCGGTTGAATTCGTATTTTCGCCCTGAAATTGTTGCCAGCAGTACAGAAAGTGACCAATACATGCTCCAGTATTACTTACCTGAAATACTTCCTATTAAAATGTAGTTTCTTGATGCCAATATTCGGGCACGTTTATTACAATGCGGCACGGCCATGTAACAGCAGATCTAAAAGGTGCACGTCATATTTTTTTCGAGGGTGCGTTATTTTTGACGCAGCCCCAGTCGATTGGGCCGTGCATTGCTTCGTGATTGGCCAAAATGCGAATCATACAGCCATAAAATCTTTGGTGCGGCGTGGCCACGCCGTTCATCAAGTTTTCATCGTACAGTATCAACGAAACGTCCAGCACGCGTCATTCGGTTTGTTTGATCGAGTGAGCTGTCGATAGTTCTAAGAAGCGGTGGTGGCATGCGGGTGTTCTGTCATTACATTGCTCAAGCACCCTCTGCCGCATTTTCTTCCTCTGAAACCAAAATCCGATGGGAGATATCTGGCTGAATTATATATTATTTACTTCCGTGTATATATACATACCAAAAAAGATTGTCTGTGACCAACAAGCTATAGCTGTCTCGATGATTGGCCGTTGTGGGGCGGCACTGCGACTGCTGCGGTAGCGTACCTGCGCCAACTAACCCGACCACGCAAACGTGGCATAGGTGCTGCGCATTGGCCGGCCCGAGAGCCCGATTATAGAATAGAATACTGGGACAAGACATGCACGCGCAGACTAGACATTTTCCATACTACACACTACAATGGCCACCGAATCACCGCTACAGCAGGTGGAACGGGGTGAGCTCCGGCCCAAGGTGTTGTCATTGTATGAAATTCTATTTGTAAGTGCGGTATCCAGCGAGCTAATGGTGGCTAACACACATAAAACAGCAAAAAGATAAGCCAACTGGGTATTGGACGGAGTTTTTCCTGCTCAAATGCAATCAGGAGGCGCTGGTCAGTGTTCTAAAAGCACCGAGTGCTGATCAAATCATTGAAAACAAGCAGGCGACTCGGGAGTTTTTCACTAACGCTATTAATCATTTGCAGAGCAAAGACTTAGCAGTTGTCGACAATGTGTTGCAAGTGTTGATGATATTTCTTCAATGCATTTATGCCAAATCATTCGTAAACTATTCCAGTGACGTTATCGACGTACTGGCTGGATTGGATACGGTGGATGAGAGATTCAACAATTTGCTGTCAGGATTCAGCATTATTATAGCCCAGGCGCCGCTGCATACCCAGGTTTCGGCAATCCGGGCTGCGACAATCGCAGCAGGGGGAGCATATCAATCAAGCTTGGCGACTTATTTTGTGCATAAAGACATGTTCAGTTCAATCATGGAGTTCATTCAATCTCCTGGTACAGACATGTTCGTCGGCGATGCATTTTCATTGATCGGACTGTTGGCCAGCTTCGACAAGCTGGAAACACACAACCCGTACAGAGTACGTTTATCAGATTTTGTCAACGATGCGACAATGTTGCGAATCGTACAATCATCTGGTCAAGTCTGGAAAATCAGCTTGGAACGATTCAATGCGGTGCCTGTACCTTCCAGTACCAGCTCTTTGACCTCGTGGGTGTTCGGATCTGGCAACAACGCAGCTCAAGATGTTGAAGCGCATGGAACAGTTTCCTTGATGCTAGCAACATTCGAGTTTATCAATGTCAACAAAGTATTTTCCCGTCTGTTTGTTGAAGGAAATACTACCACTGGAGACACCCCGTTGGTACGGTTTATCACATTGGCCTCCTGGCTATTCCAAACACAACACAAATCGACTCGTGCAAGAACCTATTCTCGGCTGTCACTGTTCATTATGCGATTGCTGGTTGAAACAGACGGACTAGCTACGAAAATGGCGGATCCCAGTCGATCGGCCATCATTCCAATCAGTCAAGTCAGAGCACCTCAATTGCCTTCAATTAAAACCAAACGACCCCTCATCGAGGGTGTTCTCGATTCGCTTCAATGCTGCATTCGATATAATATGAAGCGAGGCATGGACTATGAAATGTATTGCCTAGCACTGACACTGGTATTCCAAATCATTGCCCATATGAGAAATAGCAAAACACGGCTCAATTATCACTGGGACGAGCTGTGGCGGTCGCTGATCTCACTAATCCAGTTTATGAATTCGCATCCAGATTCTTCGCCCGACGCATCCCGAGCCGCAGACTTGGTGGCGTTGATTCTGGCCGCCTGTTTGATCCATGGCGACTCTATCTTGCCGGATTCTCCGCAATACGACGATTTGTTTTACAAACTCATCGCAGCATCAGCAGACTTGGAAAAGTTCAAACAGGTGTACAAAAACCAAGACGTGGCACCCATAGGGGTGCTGTTGGCAGCTTGCAACCATTACAAAGCTCTACTTGCCAAAAATAAGAGCAGTAAAGGCTTTTCGTCGCAACAGATTGCTCAAGTTATCAAACAGGGCTATGAAACCTTGTCGTTACATCAGTACGCTAATAGTGGCAGCAAGGCAACCACTTATCTGCTCTATGATTCGTTGCCGAAGTTCAAGGAAGCAGATGAACGACTGTTTTTCAAAACAGCTACTCGAACGGTCATTGCTGATGTACAACAATTGTATGCATTTGTATAGAAAAAGAATCTTTTTTTTTTTTTGGTTTCCTACTATTACTTAAGACGCTTGACTGTTGACAGCCAATTCCATAATGAGCCGCGTGGCAAGATGCAAGAATGGATATGCACTAAATGTATCAAAATCTTGGTCTTTCTTCTTCTTTGGTGTTTCACTAGGAGCTTCATCTTCCCATCCGTCGAATTTAAAATCCACTAGGTAATTGTTTTGTTCGAGTTGATACAATTGGATCCGCATCTTCATCAATTCTTCCCCATGATGCGTATGCTTTTCCGATTCGTCTTCTTTAGGTAATCCACACTTCCATCGCACGTGTATTGTCCAAAGATCGTCATCCGTTGGCTTGGCCCATTCAGCACCCAGGTTCTTAAGTGCCCGATAAATTTCGCCCATAACATCCAATGGATAGGACCGCGATCGGATACCAAAATGCCACCGCGTTTTAGATTTCTTGGGGTTGACCGGAGCCAATTTCTTCATTTCTTTTGGTCCGTTGGCGATCATGTTTGCTCGATGATAAGTTGGAAGAGATGAAGGAAGCACCGCAATCGTAGTATTGGGCGTGGCCAATCCATTGTCTAATGTCGAAGGCAGATGGTGGCTGTCAAATGTTAATGCTGGAGTATTACCCCTGCCAAATGGTGTTGCTGGGGCCGATGCTGGTGTTGAGGCAGAGCTGGTTCTTGAATGTAGATTTCGACCTCTCGAACGCTCATCGTTCTTCTCTAGATATTCGTCGATCTCGTCCATTTTTTGATTTCCAATAAATCGATTGTCTTTCAATAGCTTGTAAGCATCACGAATCTCAGCTCCTTCACCGGTTGATTTGTTCAATGCTTCGTAAACCTGCTCCTTCTCGTAGCCCATGGTCTTCCCTAGCGTTCCTACCAACGAATCATCAATTTCATCGTTGTCATCTTGACCGCTGTCAGGAAGCAAATATTCTGCAATGCCCGTCTTGAACCATTCATCTTCCATGATTTCAGCCACCGTAATTCGGTTCAAGGGATTCACCACCAGCATTCGCTGCAGCAAATTCTTGGCCCCTTCAGACAAAAAGCTCGGCAGGGTATAAACACCGTTAGAGATCATTTTGAACAGAACTGGAATAAACTCGTCATCAAATGGCAGTCGGCCACATAGCATGACATACAAAATAACTCCGCAAGACCACACATCGACTTCAGGTCCAGCATATAATTTCCCAGAAATAACCTCTGGAGCTGCATAATTTGGCGAACCGCATGAAGTCTTCAAGAAATTGCCATCAGTCATAATGTTGGATAGACCGAAATCGGCAATCTTCACATTCAAGTCCTCGTCTAGCAACAAGTTTTCTGGTTTCAAATCTCGATGCACAATCTTGTGTCGATGACAATGCTCTACTGCCGAAATGATCTGTTGGAAAAACCGTCTACCTTCATCTTCAGGCATCTTCCCCCGCTGAACAATATAGTCAAACAATTCCTTTCCCGCAAACTCAATGACCATGATGATTTCGTCCTTGCTCTTGATCACATCGTACAATTTAATGATATGTGGGTGTCGCAGCAATCGCAGATAAGAGATTTCTCGCTCCACTCGCCCTTGCATGTCGCTTTTTGCTAGTGTCTTTCTGTTGATAATTTTCAATGCAACTCGTTGATGTGTCGCCATGTGATATGCCACTGTTTCCGCGTCAGCGCCCATTGTTCTCTGTTATGACCAAATACATACGTTTGACTTTTCCGAAAGACCCCTCTCCTAGAGTCTTGATGATCTGGTATCGCCCAATTCGGCCGCTAGCTGAAGCCTGGTCGACATTGGGCATGACATCTGCTGGTTTTTGTTGCTCAGGCATGGTGATTACAGAGGTCTGAGTCTGAGTGATGTGGTGAAATAAAGGGGAGGTGCAGTGTCAGCTTTTTCCCAACCAGCCCAGCCCAGCCTGTTGAATGACGCCAGAGCCAAGAACGGAGGTTTACACGCCTCACCCGGCGCGAATTGGCTCCGACCCTCTCAGCATGTTAACGGCGTGAACAATGGGGTTGGTTGAAATGGTGAACTAAATGAAATATTTGTAGGTTAGTCTATAGCGGGAGTCTTTGTGTGGACATATACTGTTTTTCAAAACAGACCGGGCAACGACAGTAGAGACAAAACAGCGATCATCAGTTGTTTTCCCAAAGTATTCAAACCAAGATCCTGCAGTTCCAGTGGCGTTTTTGGCGCAAATGCGGTTCTAGGGACGCAAAATAGATCGTAGCAGCAAGCTATGAATTGATGCAAAAACGCGGTCCATTGACTTAAGCCTCACCTTGATCTGCAGGTTGGATTGGAGCAAAGGCTGGTCGCTTCGGCTTGGTAAGCGGACGCTGCAAAGGCCGTTTTCACGCAATATACAGCACCTGGGCCTCGAAATGGATAAAAACGATTTAAACTCATATGTTAGAAACTTAGATATTGGCCGAATACGATTTCGTTGAGATCAAAAAGTGCCCATGTTTTTTATTTCATTTTCTGGGTGAAATACCGTGTTCCACACTGTCGCTTTTTTTCTGTAGATCAACGGGATCCTTCTCTGTCCATCCTCGGATACACTCTTTTCCCTTCACCTCTGTCACCCCTTTCCTTTCTCCCCCACGCACATTTTAAGACCACTGATGGACTATTATTTCAATTCCAATCCCAGGCCCGAGAATGGCGACTCGCAGTTTTACACTCTGGGGCAACCTTTGAGTCCGTACCAGACGCAGCCTGCATCGCAGACTCCGTCGACGTTCCACATACCTGCTGCACAGGATTACAACAGCATGGAAACGGACAGCAGTGGAACCAGCCCCAGAGCTGCTGCCAGTGATTTCAAGAAAGCTGGCTCTCCTGGAGAAGATATCGACGGCACTACCGAGTCGAAGAGGAAAGCTCAGAACCGAGCTGCACAACGAGCCTTTCGCGAACGAAAGGAGCAAAAAGTGCGGGAGCTTGAGCAGAAGCTGAGCGTTGCAGAAGAGCGTATGGAGAGATTAACAAGTGAAAACGAGCGATTGAAGAAAGAAAATACTGTCATCTCTACAAAGAATCAAGTTCTCCAGCAACAGGGAGGTGCGCCTTCCGGGCTTCGAAATCTCAAGCCATCGTTCCCGCAAGAACAATTTTATGATGGGCTGTTAGAATCTCACAGTCGAGAGGGTCAACCTTCATTTGTCGTGTACGAAAAACCTGATCAAAACGATGTCATGCTGGGTGCGGGAGCTGTTTGGCAACGCATAATGGAATCGGATCCCGACGACGAAGTCGATTTGGAATTTGTAATGGCATACCTTAAAGACAAGGCACGGTGCGACGGCTTCGGTGCAGTCTTCCCTCTCAGCGCTGTCAAGGAAGGCATTCGTCTAGGCTCTAAACTGGGCAAAATTAAGATCCCTAATTAGTGTGGTTACCACGACTGATCTCAGCCGTATTTGTGATTTGATTATTTATTTTATTGGTACTATTGTTATTTTGCTCAACTAGATCCTGGGGTGTTTGCTCAACTCAAGGCGAAACCCTACTTCTTTTATATGATTGAATTCCCTAATGTTCTTCTCCGTTTCAGCCTCTGGGGGCTTTCGGTACCCATCCCACAAGGAGTCGTTCAGCCGCTTGGCGAATTTACTCCCCAGCACCCAGTATAGCCCAGATCAAGGCTCTCATCGGGGCGAAATCTTGACCAGTGATTGGTGTAGAATCTTCAATAGACTAGATGCAACCGCTAGCTGATGCTCTATCATATGCATTCTCTTCCAATGGAGATAATCAAATCACCGACGACACTCACCCGGTTCCGAGTCTATGAAAGAAAACCCCCTAACAACTATATAAGAAATTCAATTATTGACACATATTCGGGTATGAAATAGCTGCAAAAGAGCCTACTACAGTTGGCGTGTACATGGGAAGGAGCCGGACCTAATGGCCGAATTGAGCCGCACAGCGGCGGCGCCTCACCCGGCGGCTACCTGTATGAGAAAAGCACTAGATACAGCGCGGAATGATGAGCTTCTAAGGGTGTTTCTTTTTTGCATTTCGTACACATCATTAAACAAACATAAACACAGACAGTTGCAAAAACATAGAAAAGCGGGGCATATCATAAATAGTGGAGATATAATCTTTCAGAGCAGGTCTAGAGAAGACAAAAAACAATCATCGGGGGAGTAGGGGAGTGGTTTCAACGTCCATTACCGACTTTTTGCAAATTGGGCATGTCTTGCGGTGACTAATGAGCCATCGAGAAATACAGTCGACATGAAACTCATGGTCGCAAGGTAAGCGCATCACTTTGGACATATCGGGGATATATTCTTCTAAGCAGATGATGCACTCACCAGAACTGACCCAAATCTTCTCCGGCCCCTGGTTCGGTAGCAATGTTGACGAAGGTTGACTGGACACTGATGTCCTCCTGACGTAGGTTCTAACGGGGAGCGTGTCAACAAATGACTTTGGAGCCCGCTCTTTCATGATTTTGTATCTTCTGTGGAATAGCAACAAACCATAGATCAAACTCAAGGAACATAGCGGACTGACCAACAAGAAGATCATAGTATCGGCAATTGGCGATGATTCCGCACTGGCATAGATAACCACAGTATCCACTCGCCGCAGGGTTTGATAAGAATCATAGCTTACAAACACTGACGGGATTTGTGTTAGGTCAATCTCGTCTTTTGTGAACATTGTCACCAGGCCGCGATGGCGTGCATTATCGCCCACAACCACTGCGATTGCGCCCCATTCCTGCAGCACCAATACCTTCTCATAGAACCCGCATCCACCACGTTGGACTAACGCCACTTTTTCGGTCAAGTCTTCATGATCCTCATCTAGTCGACATCCAAATGACTGTACTGAATGTATTTCCCCCCTGAACCCGGACGTATCATTGCCATCAGACCTTCGTACCGGTAAGCTCGGGCCAAAAGTAGCCGGACGAGCAGGAAGCGATAAATTAGTGCCCGGGGAAGTAATCGCCGCTGCAATGGGCATGAACACTGGTATTTGCGTGGCAGCTGTTGATGAGACCGATGCAAAATTGCCAGTTGACCACATTACCAACCCGGTGCTTACTGCCGCGGCGATAGCAAATGCTAGTAACACTGCTCGCAGTGCAGAGTACATGGTGTACGATTGTCCGTGGTTTTTTGTTGTAGAGAAGTAGGTAAAAAAGTGGGGATATAGGATACAAGAAAGTTTGCTTTGATAATATTGGTGATGGCGGGGGGTGAGGATGCTGTGCTGTGTGTGTATAGTGTAAATAACCCTTCCGGAACAGCGGTATCGATGTATCAGTATAAAAGTATCCAGGCCAGTTTTCTTCTCTTCGCTCCTCCAGCGATTCTAGGTGATTGTCTGGGCTGTGGGGTTGTAGATGGGATGGCAAGCTGTGGCAAGGGTAATAAATGGTAATTAGCCACAGGTCCTGATCAGGTGGTTGATCATAATCATGCCCAGAATCCGGGGATGCCACCATCAGCCCCCTTAGTCTCATCACCTTTTTCTCGAGCCACTGACTCCGTAACCTTTGTTCTATTTCCAGCTTTGCTTATTCAATAAAAAAAAATGACCAAAGTTTCTACGTTTTATACATTCAATAGCACAAATGCTCACAAGGAACATCCTTTGAGATGCATCAAATTGGTTAGGTAGCCGTACCGTCGCCATGACAACGCGCGTCCCTCAGTTTTTTTTGTTTTTCCCTGGCCCACCGAAACCTCCCAACCACCGCAGGGCACGCTGACGCTCTTTTTTCGGCTCCCATTGATCTTATTCATACCCACCATAACCTCTCGAAAACAGCGATGGCAGTCGGTCAAAATAAACAATGGGGTGTGACACCGCCGATTTCGACGGCTGGATCAACTCCAAGAGAGCTGGAACTCAATAACCAGTTGATTGAAGAACTCAAAGCCCAAGGGTCATTTGCGTCGGAACAGGAATCTAGAAAACGAGTTGAAGTATTGAAAGAATTACAGGAATTGGTATGGACTTTCGTCAGGCAAGTATCATTATCAAAGCATATGAGTGAGGGGATGGCCAAAGATGCCGGCGGTAAGATTTTCGTGTATGGTTCATATCGGCTTGGAGCGTACGGACCCGGATCAGATATTGACGCGTTGGTAGTAGTGCCCAAACATGTGAGTCGAGACAACTTTTTCGACGTTTTTGAAAAGATGATCAGAGAGCATCCAGGATGTGAAGAGTGTACAGGTGTTCCAGATGCATTTGTTCCCATTATCAAGATCAAATTTCGTGACATTTCCGTTGATATGATCTATGCTAAGCTCGATCTGCCCCAAATCCCAATGAATATTACATTAGACGATAAGAATTTGTTGCGGAATGTGGATGAAAAGGATTTGAGATCATTGAATGGTACCAGAGTGACTGACGAAATTTTGAACCTGGTGCCGAATCCAACTGTTTTCAAGCATGCGCTGCGAGCGGTCAAGATGTGGGCTCAGATGCGTGGGGTGTATTCGAACGTCCATGGATTCCCTGGTGGTGTTGCTTGGGCAATGCTGGTTGCTCGAATTTGTCAATTGTATCCAAATGCGACGTCATCTACCATTGTTGGCAAGTTTTTCAATATTCTGACCAAGTGGCAGTGGCCCCAGCCAGTACTACTGAAGCAGATAGAAGACGGCCCACTGCAGGTGCGTGTTTGGAATCCAACGATATACAACCAGGATCGAAATCACCGAATGCCAATTATCACTCCTGCATATCCCTCAATGTGTGCCACTCATAATATCAGTGCATCGACCAAGGCAATCATTTTGGAAGAGCTACGAAAAGGTGGTCAGTTGGTCGACGAGATTATGACTGGGACCAAAAAGTGGTCGGATTTCTTTGTCAAGCATACCTTTTTCACAGATTACAAGTACTACTTGTCCATTCTTGCGTCTACCAAGGGCACCCAAGATGATCAATTGAAATGGGCCGGTATGGTGGAAAGCAAACTTCGACATTTGATACTCAAGCTCGAAGTGCTGGACGATATTGAGCTTGCTCATCCATATACCAAGAGTCTCGACCATTGCCATCATTGCGACACTGATGAAGAAGCTCTGCAGATCACTGATGGAAATTCCCAGGGTAAAGAAGAAGGTAAGATATCTGTGTGGTCAACACGGTATTTCATTGGGCTCAAGCTAAGGCTTGATGGTACCACGAAAAAGAAGCTCGATATCCAATGGCCTTGCCAAGAATTCTTCGAGACGTGCAAACTATGGCCGAATTACGACATAGAAAAACATGGTATCAGTATCAAACACGTCCGAGTGTATGTATTTTGGTTTGCTTGCGCTAACGTTTTAAACAGGTACGATCTTCCAGACGAGGTGTTTGAGAATCCGGAAGATAAACCCAAGAAAGAAAAGAAGCGAAAGCGTAAAGCAGAGGTATGTTCTTTCCCGCCGGTTAAGAGATCTAACACGCAGCAAAACCTTCCTCCAAGTGGCACCCCTCCCAAGAAACCCAAGAGCGCCGCAGACACAGCGGCTGGTAGTAGCACCGCTACTGCCAACGTTGCGGCTTGAAAAGCATTTCACTCTTGGTCGTAGAATCTATATATCTTCTTTTGGATAGGTACATTAATTTAAATCTTTTTTCTACTGAGTCTTCTGTTTCTTGGACGGGTTGTTGACCTTATCAAGAATAGTAGCAGATTGAACAATCTCGGCACCATTGGCCCATTGTTTGCATCGTTGCAAGATACGCACTTCGCCGAGTAACACTTCGTCACACATTTCCTTAGGATCTGTGATGACCTTGTCATCTGGATCAACCGACGGAGACTGTGCGGCTTGGGCTTGGATGTATTGCGGATATTGTTTTATTCGCTTGTCGAGAACAGAAAGAAGCACCTTTTGAGCCTGATCAGTGAGCTTTTCGCCCTCAGCGAGTTTGATGCATTGTCTTTGGAGCGTGTCAGTGTTTTCACCGTCGGCCATGATCATGTATTCCAAGACGATGTGCATAGTCAAGTCCAGTTCACCGTCCACACCGACATCGTATGCATCATCATAAAACTCATCTTCCTTCTCCATGTTCTGGACCAATTGGGTGATTTTATCTCTTGGTACAATTTCGAGATCCACAATTGTGTCGACAATTAGCTTTGTAGGGATCTCCACCACGTCAAACTCAGTACCGCCACTTTCGACATAGCCGTATCTTCGCAGCAAATCACTGTTTGGAAGTTCACCATATGTGTTGTAGACTTGTTCGCCTTTTGGAATCTTCTTGATTGCTCGCATTTCCAGCGTTTTGTTGTCGTCGGTGTGGTGCAGATGAGCATTGCACAGTCGCGTGTGTGCATTGAGCATATCAGCTGGTGGAACCATAGCCTTTGTGGCTGCCTCATCATCATCGTCATCTTCCTCGGCATCGTTCTGTTTAATATCGAATGAATAGGACATGATCAAGGACCCCATCCGATGGAAAGCATCGACCGAGGAATCTGCGTTACTGAATTGTTCATCGTTGAACAATTGAGCCAGCTCTTTCCATTGGTTTTCAGCTTCTTCCTTGCCAACTTTGTCCACCAATGCCGAGCCCTGGAGCAGTTCCTGCGTAGTGCTGTTGTTCCAGAACATTGGTGTGTTGAATCTGGTGGGTAGCACGTCAAAGTATGGTTTCCAATGTTCTTTTGAACCACATACCATCATATAAGTCATCAAGTTGACCCAATCGCCGTTATCATTGCCTCCTGACACCAAATTGTGGAATTTTTCATCGTTGTCCACACTCATGGCGAAATCTCTTGGAATGGAAAACAATAGCTCATCTTTTTCGATATCGTCAATTGCAATCACACCTCGGCCTTGCCCTTCGTTGCTGTAGTCATGAAGCGTGACTTTTGGCGAGATTCTCACCCCGTTGGATTGCAACCAGTTCCAAAATATAGTGCCCTTGCCGTCCATTTTTTTTGTCGTAGATGTTGGAGTTGAAACAATTCTATATTCTCTGTCCTGCAAAACAAAAACAAAAAATTATTTCTTGGTGGCGCGGCTGAATAGGAGCGCGACTACTCGGATCTACTAACTCAAAACGGCACTTCCCGGGGCCTCCCCCAGCAACAACTCATCCACCAGACACCCGACACCAGACACCAGATGGCCAAACAACGCATCCTGTCGCCATGTGTAAACTGCCGGAGTCGCAAGCGCAAATGTAGCGGCGAGCGGCCGGTTTGTGAATACTGTAACACCCACAGCCTGGACTGTAGCTGGACTGAGGTGTCCAGACGAGGGCCAAGAAAAGGATATATCGATCAGCTCGAGTGCAGAGCAGCTATTGGGCAGCAGGCCATGAGCATCTTGTGCGATTTCTTGCAGGCCGTACCGCGGGACCAATGGCCGATATTAGAGCCTAGAGACGGTGAACGTGATTTGGCAGATATCACAGGATTGCAGGATTTGATGCAGTTGACGGAATGGTACTACAAAATGAGCCCTGGCAGCAGTGCGGCTGCGGTAAGGGTTATTGGGGACACTAGTGACAACAACAGCTCAGAACGAGATAAGTACTTCTTTTAGCTCTATATTTATATAAATCATCGCCATGAAAGACCGCTGCTAAATATATCGAATACGTCTTCGATGTTAGCCAGGGGAGGCATTTCTGCAAAATCGCCGCTATCCGATCGAGGCCGCTTTCTCGATGATGGTTCATCCATTGTCAATGCTGACAACAGCATCTCCAATACATGTTTGCATTTTTCAGCCACCTTCCATCTCACCGCCATGCGATCGCATAGCGGCATGCACAACTGGATCTCCCGTTGTGCCCGGTCGGCATTGTAGTAGCCCATCTTGGTCGCATAGGCTAGCATCAGCCCAGACATCCAGACCGAGGAAAGATAACCGGGCCAAAATAGAGCCTGCGAAGGACGTGTCTGGGTCTGGTTGTCAAGTTTCGTGAGAATGGTTCGTGAGGAGTCGATGCAGATTTGAATGGCGTATTTGAACTCCGGCGACGACGGAGCTAGCGATAATCTAGGCCGATTCATAAGAATGATTAGATGATAGTAAACCACCGGAAAAAACGCCACATTTTCAAAGGATATATTCTGCGAAGGAGCACCATCGAGTAGGCTATCAGGCAATTGATTATGCCACGTCTCAATCTCCGACTTCAGCTCCAATACCGAAGACGGTTCAATGTGCCGCATTGGCAAAGTCTTGTTAAACAGATTCAATACCCGCCCTACCAGCGAGCTGAATCGACTGTATGCACTCGACACGGCCATTTGAGGAGGCAGCATGATTGGGCTATGGTTGTCAGCCATCGGCATGTCTAATCCAACCATATGCTGTTCTTCATCTGGCCAGCACACATCAGCATCTTGATACGTCACAGGTAGCCCCAAGCATTGGCTCAGTTGCCGGTCTATACAGTATGCTGACCAGAATATTCGCTTTCGAATCACGCACTCCGCATCTGTTAGCTGCGGATACCGAGCAGGGCATCGATGCAGCCCCGCCAAATGCATCTTTGATCGAATCAACGCCGAAAATTCATATGCACTCTGCATGTACATTCGAGCAAATAAATACACTTGAATGCTCAGCAATGTTTGTATCGTTTGCAAGTCATACTTGGCCCAAAGTCCTGACACAATAGATAAGGCATGGGCCACAGATCTAAACACAGCAGTACCAGCCTTAGGTGCTAATTCTGGATAATCCAGAAGACCTATACTCAGCACTGCTTGTAGGATTGCTATTCTTTCAGCTGGTATGCTTGCACCGCCTTTTTCACATATGCGGTCGAGATCAGACCGCACCTGGTTCCCATCCACAAACGGTATCAATGGATGGAAATAGCGAAAATACGGCATTATCAACTGGTTTCCTAGCTCTCGCGATATGCTCAGCCCTTGGCCCGATAATCCAGTCGGTGGTATCTCACAGTCAGGATCTTCTTCCAACAGGATATCTTCGCTCCATGTAAACACCTGCCTGACATTTCGCAAGAAATGCACCCCACTGCTGCTTCCTAAGAACCGAGTCGCCCCGGCTTGGACACTCAGCTCCCCTCGCTCTTGTGTTTGAGCAAACGCATTTTCCGAAGCATTCTCAGGGGAAGCGCTGCTCATTTGGTGGTTGTTGAGTTCCGGACGTAGTGGAAAAAATTAACCGGCACTCGTCTCTAGCTCACATTAGGCTCTCCCCGCAATCGATAACATGCAGCCATACCATGCGCACACTACACACTTCACACGCACGAAACGAAACGAAACGAAAAGATGCGTACGGACAGGGATAAATGAATTCCGAAACGCTGCTGCACAGCACTCAATTCGTCATTTCGCATATATTCTGGTAAAAGTTTCTGACCGAGGTTTGGTTTGGAATTGGTCAATACGTCATCGGTTGTTTGTTGTGTTTCCTTTTTGCCGGTATTGGATTGAAAACGGTCCGGCAACGGTGCTGCTGTGTTTTCCTTCTTGATACTTTCCCTCCTCTTGCAAAACCTACACCAATGGACAAGTTCTCTACGTTTGATATTGACGTTGGTGACGACGTTACAATTCATGGGGTGAAACACGGCTCTGGGCCAGGGCTGCTGCTAGTGCATGGCTTTCCCCAATCGCATTTGATCTGGTCGGAAATTGCACCAGTACTGGCAAAATCGTACACTGTGATAGCTGTAGATCTGCGAGGCTATGGCAAAAGTTCGACTCCAAAGCCGAAAGAGGGAGATAATCATGCTACTTACAGCAAACGGGTCATGGCCCAAGACTGTGTCACCGTCATGGACAAGCTTGGAATAAACGAGTTTTACATCATTGCCCATGACCGAGGTGCACGAGTGTCGCATCGGCTCTGCGTCGATTATTCAGATCGAGTGATCAAAGCGATTTTTCTCGATATTTGCCCTACATTGGCGATGTACGAGTCGACCGACATGGATTTTGCCACCAAATACTTCCACTGGTTTTTCCTAATTCAACCAGCACCGTTTCCAGAAACTTTTGTACGAACCAATGCCGAAATGTTCATCAGAGCAAGCTTGGGAAGGCTTGGCAAGTCGCACACATTCAAAGAAGAGCATGTCCAGGAGTACATTGCTCATGCCGCAGATCCGGCAGGTATCCATGCAATGTGCGAAGACTACCGAGCTTCGGCCACTGTGGATCTCGACCATGACCGTGAAGACAATTTCAACGGCAGGAAGATGACTACCCCAATGAAGATCCTTTGGGGGTCGCAGGGCGTGATTGAACAGTGCTTTGACGCAATGCCGGTGTGGCGCACTGTAGCCACCACCGTGTGCGGCGACCAAGTGGACTGCGGTCATTATATCCCCGAGGAAGCTCCAAACGTGATTCTGGAACATGTTTTCACCTTTTTTTAGTATTATTTTACACTTTTGGTCACCGAATTGGACGATATTGTTGTTCATGACACTGTATAGAGCGTGGGCGGGGGTCTATAGAACTAGATACTGAACTTTGATCAAAGTTTCATGTTCCAGTACCTGCTGCGATCGGGGTATAGTCTAATGATGCATGTAGTGAAAAGTCTTCGATTAGGATCCCAACTCCTCACAAACCATCAAGGCATCTCAACCCCCTAACGGGAGCGGCTCAAAGTGTACTGTACCTCCACGAAACTACGCAAATAACAATTATTCCCTCCAGCTTATTCAAAAACATTCCACAAGTCATGGCGAAAGCACACCCTTTAGGAAAATATTGTGCTTTCATTCCAGGCAGCTGATACCGACGCTTTTAGCATGCCCCAAACAGCAGCAGCAGCCCATGGGCCCGCCGGAACGGTTACTAGCAGCCTGATCATCGCCCTGTTTCGCCTAGTTGCGTTAGCCCTCCACCAGACCTTGTCTCACCATTTAGTTGTGCGCTCTAACACATCCATTTCACCGCAAAAAGCTCTCCGCACCGGGTCTTAAATAAGTTCTCCACCAACCTCCTAACCCTTTCTTCATCGACATACACATTTTTTTCACTCACCAGCGATCAAGGTTCTTGTAACTGGCAGAGTGGTCGTTCGAATTCGTTAAGCAAACAAGTGGCACCAATACACATTCCGGCACGTGGTGTGCAGAGCTGATTGTGCGGATACCGACGGATTGTCTCTCTATCTATCTCGTACTGGTGGCGACCCGATCCAACTTTTTTTTATTTAGCGCAAAATGGGTGTCCAGTTTAACGTCTATCTCAGTGGATCTTGTATCTATGGATGCAAGAAATGCAAGACCCACCTGGCAATGTGGGATGATATCATTTCCAAAGTATGTTCTTGCGGTCACATAACTAACAAGGCAGAACTTCCGGGGTCGACAAGGTGATGCATATCTTTTCAACAATGTGTAAGCAAGCACACTTTTTTAGCAAGTTCAACTAATCTGATCAGGGTAAATGTAATTCGAGGACCTAAAGAGGATCGAGCAATGATGACCGGCAAGTATACAGTACAAGACATCGCATGTCGAAGTTGCAACTCTGCGGTAGGATGGGTATATGTCAAGGCACATGATGACGGTGAGCAGTATAAGGAAGGAAAGTTTATACTGGAGGTCAAGGGACTAGTTACGGTGACATGATAACTGGATACATTGCCGTTTTTTCATTCGATCTGCTATCGATTTATTTATTGTTTTCATTTGAGGTGGAACCCCTCGTCCTCTACAACCAACAGAGACAACATACATACTATTTCATGAGGACGCTTTTTTTTTATTGTTATTCGTTTCTGGTATTAGCATGGTTATTTAATAAATACAGAAAAAAATATTGACAAGCAATTTCACAAAGAGCCAGTCTCGGTAAACCTGCTTTGAATGTTGCTGTTTGGCTGTGCATAGTGCATATTGTAGCTGGAGTACACAGATGATCCGGCACTTCGTTGTGAGTTGATCTCCAGCATATTTGTAGTAGACGCAAACGGATTGACCAATTCAGACGAGTGGTAATCACTAGCTTCGTAGAATTGGTCCTCATCCTCGTCGTCGGTGAATTGAAACTCGCCGTTCTCGGAGGTAGCAGTATTGCGTCGCTGTGAAGCACGAGGTTCTCCACGGTAGAAGGACCGCGGCGGAATAGGTGGAGGCGGTTGTGGTGGCGAACCAGACCCGTCTGATCCGTTCAACGGTTTATGAGATGCTCCAGATGATGCCCGTGGAGACAGCTGTCTAAATGGAGCCATGAGCCGTTGGTGCAAGGCTGCCCGTGTGCTCATATCGGCGCGGGCCGGAGCCGCACCGTGGCGCCGAAAGCTATCATCACCGACAATGCTGTCAGATGTATTTGATTCGTATGATTTATTTCTGTTGGGATACAATATACCGAACAGCGGGGTTTTTGATGAACTTTCGGCCATAAATCCAGTGCCGGGACCATGAGAGTCATCAATGCGGCTTTTTTGCCGAAAGTGGCGCAACACCACTAATACCAGGGCTACCACTATGAGTAGCCCTGCAATACCACCTCCCAGACCCCCGGCTATTTTTGGTGTTGTCATATTCGGTTGAGTTGCATTGGCATTATTTCCGCCGTTTACTTCATACGACACGTCGCTTTGTGCAGTGGCCGTAGACGGAGGCGTATGCATACTTGATGCCACAGTATAGTTGTCCGAGCCGCTTGTGCGTATGACTGTAGTGGTTGTGACGCTATGACCGGCTCTGGTTGTAGTCCCGAGGTAGTCTGTTTGCGATGTTGGCATGTCTGACAAAGTTGTCAGCGACGCAAAGTGTTTATTGCCCTGTCCGGAATATTCTGAGCCGCTAGCGGTGGAGTTTTCAGAAATATCTATCAGACTAGTAGCAGTGTGGTGCTTGCCTAATCCGATGGCAAAATACGAATCGGTCTGGCTTCGTAATGTGCTATTGTCGAGTTGCAATTGCAACTTAGTTGACAGCGTTGTATCAGTCATGGTCTTGAGGTCTGGCGCCGTCCTGCTTCCAGATTGGGCAGATGGTGTACCAGAAGACTCGGTTTCAGATGTAATTCCACTGGAAACTGGTCTAGTTGAGACAGGACGGGTTGATATATCCGATGTCGCAAAACTCGTTTTATGTGTACCTGAATCTGTTTTAGACGATGATGAACGTCGGGGGCCTGTAACGGTGCGAGTGGATACAGATGTAACAGCTGGAGGGTTGGTCACTGTGGTATGACTTGTGGTGGTAACACAAATCTTGGTGGTCAGTCGTAAAGTTGCCAATGGTTCACGGAGTGACTGATATGATATCTGCGATGGGACCAGTAGGCCTTCAGCAAGGGAGGCGTTTAGTTCAGGCTGAGAACTACCCTCTTCTTGTGTCGTGTCCAGTGTTTGTGGAGCCCCACTGTGGATAGCATCTGTATCTGCATCATCGTTGCCGCTTCCCTGCTGCTGCGGAGATGGAGCTGCTGCCACCGGCGGCGCCGCTTGTGAAGCGGGCACGTCAACCATCGTTTGAATACCAGCCTCAAATCCGATTGTAGTTAGAGCATTGTTTTTGTGTTGAATAATTTTCTTGTTAGTTTGTTCATGACTCTTCGCTTCGTGGCTCTCGGGTAAACCTTGTGATGATGATGGGTCAGGTTGTTGAGCCTCTCTGTCAATGAGATGCATATCTCGCGTGTTATCAACGTTCATTTTTGAACAAAAGTCAGTGATTTCCTACTGATTGCCGGTGTTATAAAAATAATTGTTCAAATAGGAAGAAAAACAATAATGAACGAAATAAAGATGCAATAAAAAGAGAGAGAGAGAAAAAAAAGGAGGTCGAGTTGGAAAAGGAAAAAGGCGAAAGCTTATCAACTCCTTATAACCCAATCCACTTCGGGTGGAGTTTCACTGGTACATCTAGAAAAAAGAGTTTTGTTTGTTTCTTCTTTCACTCTTGCCAGGGCAGTTGCTAACGGATCGTCTCAACTGTAGTATTTCCTTTTCCTCCCTGTGTGTTCAAGGCAAAGAAAAACCTTAATTCAGGCCCCAACCGGCCGAATATGATGGCAAAAGCCAATTTGAGTCTTAGACATTATACATTTCTTAGTCTGACACTATGGTTTTCCTTTTCGCGCCCCAACTGTTGCCATATTTAGTCTATCAAGGAGAGATGGTGACAAGTGAAAACTTTAATTATGTGTACAGCATCCCAGTTCAACACGATTGATATCGTATCTCTGATTGAAACGAATACTGATCAAAGTAAGTACCCCGACGAATGTCTGTGATTTTCATCTGAATTGATCGTATGCTAACGGCTGGCTTGCTGCTGGATCGGTACGTTACATACGTTTCAAAAGACACAAGTGAGCCGCGCACTGGGGTGGGTACGATTGGGCCACTTACATGTCTCCAGACCGGCCCATCCCACCGAAAAGTTTTGCGTAGTGGAGACTGTGTGTTCTAAAAGATTTCTCTTTGGGTTGTAGAATGGGTTCCACAAGCGTGGGTTGGCCCCTTGGCCGGATAATTAGATGCCAGAGTTTGCGGCTCAATTGAACCCCATTCCAGTACAGCTCCCTCAACAGATGCTCGTGGCTTTGTGTACTGGAAGGCATGCCGCTGCAAATGTGATGCCGATTTCTTCCTGTCTGCATCCAGGCGGTATTGACAATAGGGTGATGTATCTTTGTCTCATAATGCGTAATTGTCCAGCAACGCAAGTCATTGAGCGAGCTACCCCGCTTTCAACAAGTCAGATCTACCACGGTCAAGCAAAATAGACAACGTATCGGGTATGGCCCGGACCCGAGCCAGGTGGTCATTATGCATTGTGATGCATTAGATGCAGTAGACCATATGCAAGCACCGCCGCAGAGCCGCATCGCGCGCTCGCCCACCCGCACTGGGGCAACCTCCCAATCACTGCCATTGTTTACACTTGTTGTTTACGCTATACTTTCCTCTTTCCCTCCCTCTCCAAACAATACAAGGAATACTAAACGCAGGTGGGGCCTGGAACGCGTCTTTTTAATTTTTTTTGTCGAGATCCTTCGCCTTTCCTAATCCAAACATACAATACCAATGACCACAACGGAGTCGGGATCAGAGGTGAGCGAGTTTTTGCTTCGTATACGCGAACTCGGAGAAAAAACGTAAGTGTTGGAATATCGATGCTTGTACTAACTGTGCCGGCAGCGACCGTGAAGATGAACTTCGAGCAAAACAACTAGAAGAAGAAATTGCCCTGGGCCGCAAACGACGCCAGGCTCTACGGGCTGAACGAGCAAGATCCTTGTCGCCTCAAAAGGGCGATACTCCAGCCAAAAACGCGGTGCCTTTGCGACGACCAGAAGACGAATCAATAGTGGTTGAAAAGGTAGTCGAAGCCAAACCTCACCCTCAAGCCACAGAAAAGAAGTCCGAACACAAGCCTGAACCTTCAATGTCCAGGGCTCAAGAAATCAAAAGCCAGATCGAATCTATTCATCCATCTGGCCGGCTCAGTGTGTTTCAAGAAAAGCCCCGCCAAACTTCGGGCCCTGCACCTGCCAAGCCGGTGATTAGCAAGCCAGCAGATACAAGCAGGGATAGCGATGCAGATGTATCAACAGAGCGGCCAGAGGTCAAAGAAAAACCCTCATACTATCGGCCAGGAGGGTACACGCCATCGTATCATCGAAAAAGTGCCAGCACGACAGTAAGCTCCCCATTTTTGGAGCAACATACCCCAAATCTGTCGCATGCCAGCAGCACCCAGAGCCCGAAGAGTAACGAGAGCTCACCTAGTTCGGCTGAAAATTCGAGAGTGGGGCGGTCTCCAACTCGTACCGACAGCAGCCCAACTCGCGGTGGCTTTATCCGATCTGCCATGCTAAAGAGGGAAAATACCCTCCGGTCAGTGGCTGCCGCTGGCAAGTCCTCTCCAGAAACTGGCATCAAATCCAGCCCACCTCTGGCGCGAGAGTCGTCAATGCGATCGTTGAATTCGTTCAACTCCTCGCCAGTGCGGCGGGAGCCGCAATCGTCTCCCACCCGACGCGAAGCACAGTCATCGCCGCAATCACTGTGGCGTTCCAATACAACTCGAGAAATGCCCAAATCTGACTCAATTGACTCTATCTCAAGTATTGGCTCGATCTCTTCGAGTATTGGGGTACCGTCGTCAAGCGAACCAACCCCTCTACGAGCTCCTCGCTCTTTGGCCCCGTCAAACTCATCGCCGGCCGACAACAGACGATGGAGCCCTGTGCGGCAGCCAACCTGGCTGGAGAGTGCATTGAAGAAAAATGGCCCACCCACCCCAGAACAGGGTCTGGTACGTGCTGGCACGTTGGTGCGGTCTCCATCTCGAGTAACTCCGAGCCAGAAGGGCCACAGCCGGACCAATACGTTTGACCGGTTGCCGCTGTCGTCTCCGTTGGATTTGGCCAAGGAATCAATATCTTCTGCACCTAAGCCAACTCCTCCACCAAAGCCTGCAGCATTGAATTCTCCTGATACCTCTCGAACTGAATACTACTCATCGCCGGCAACTTCGCTACGTAAGTTGGACAATTCGTTCGAACAGGACGAAATAGACCTTCCACCGGCAATCCAACGACAGAGATCTCTGAGACCACTACCACCAAAACCCTCAACTGGTGCAAAGCCGTCTCCAGAAGCAATTGACCGATTGCGATCGCTACGTCGCCAAACCACCAACCGATATGAAGACCGCGACGAGGCTAAAGAGACTTTGGAGCGGATGAAATCCGGTCTCCGTCGGTCGAATACGATTCAATACCAGGCCCCAGATGAGGTGAAGAACCGACTGATGGCTGCCAAAGGTGCATTGAAGACCGGAAGTATCAAGGAAGAAGAGGAAGAAATATTGCCGACCCGTAGAGGTACTGGTGCCGCCAGACCAATGAGCTACGCAGCACCATCCTCAGTCACACCCAAAAACGCAAACAGCTTCCATGATGATTTGTCTAGTGTACTTGCCCGAGGTCCTGGAACACCTCCACCACGAGCAAGAACCTTTGACTCATCGTTTGATTCTACCCCTGGAAAGGACTCTTCTTCCGCGCCGCAGAACCAAGGAAAGTTGCAGCATATGACCAAACGACGAGCCAAGGGCCCAAAGCGTCGTCTTCCAACCCAACACGCCTCTGGAGCAACCCCAGCTCCACCGACAGCCACTTCTCCAGTGCGAACTCCGCTAACACGATCGCCAGTCCGGTCACAGATCAGTGCGGCTCGCGGTGGGAGTGCTCCAAGCACTCCCCCAGCACACGTCCCAGCGGCTTTGACCCCTGGGAACAAGCCAGCTGGTGATGAGCTACCTTTGAATGTGATAAAGAACCGTAACACGACCGCTGGCCGACCAAAACCTACGATTAGAACGTCGTCGAGAACGGTATCCAGCAAAATGACCCCGCCGCAGAAGCCGCGAACACCATCTAGCCAGGTTAAATCGAAGAAGTAATATCGTATATATAGATATATTATGGGAACAGGAGTTTTATATTATTACTAGCCGAACACATGAATGTTGCCCTTCGATCCGATCGCAGCCAGCTTGGAGTCGGACATCCATGCAACAGCAACGGCATTGACCGGAGACTGCAACACAACATTGAACTTCTTCTCAGCCTTATTGTAGACCGCTGCCGAAACCCCAGCAGTACTTGCACCAGCCAAATATTTACCAGAAGGATCAAACTTCAAGCTGGTGATGGCGCCATTGGTCAGTTCAACAGTATGTGCAAGAACTTGTTTTCCGAGGTGGAACACCGATGCCGAGCCGCTCGCGCCTGAACTGGCCGCCATGAAATATCCGTTTTCACTGAAAGCAACAGACTCGATAGATTCGCCACCTGGCTGATTGAATGTAGCAGCCACCTCACCAGTGGTCAGCTGTACCACAGAAATGTCGCCATTGGATTGTCCAAGCGCCAGCAGCACTCCATCAGGATGTACGGCGACGGATGTGATACTGGAGACAGCGTTCGAAGCGTAATCCGTCTGGCCATTGTCGCCATGAATAATATACTGCTCTTGGGATGCAGAAATGGCGACACCAATCGGATGCGTGACGACTCCGACAATCTTTGACGTGTGGTCATTATTTTGCCACAATTGCTCTGCATGGGCAAAAGCCTCTACACCGCCAGATTTGAGCCCCACCACAAACTGACCCTCATTCAACATGCACGCCACGGCAGTTACATTGGCACTGCACTTAGACGCGGCGAATTTTTTGTTGTCAAGAGAATAAATACCGGCCTGGCTCTTACCGCCGCCTGTTATTAGCAAACTGCCTGCCGCATCGAGCGAGTGGTTTGATACTGTGGAAACCAGCTGCTTGGTCTTGTGCTCTTCCTTATACGCACCCACCGTTTCTGGTGCAATGCCTTCGATATTACGATTTGCTTTCCGTTGCGCTTTCAAAGCTTCTGCTTTGGTGCTGATCTGTTGCACAAGTTGCGATGGAACAGCGCTTTCTTGCATCGGCGCGTCTTGTTCGACATCATTGCCATTCGTCACAACAACACCTCCACCAACACTGGCCGATAAGTCGGCCAGCGCTTGACGCGCTTCATCCCGCTCATTTGTAAGTCTAGCTGCTACTCGTACTGCCGCATCGTGGTGGTATAATGCCGACGACAGCTCTTGTTTAGCATGGGTCAATTGCTGCTTCATTTGAAACGTCTCGAGTACCAATGCATCCCATTCCGTCTGCAACGCACTCAACAGAGCCGGTATTGATGTCAGACTACCAGGACGCGGTTTTACTGCAGGTGCACTGGTAATCTCAACAAGGTCGTCTACTGTGCATTCTTCGCCCGTCACTGGCTCGGTTCCATGTTCATTGACGTACGCTTCGACCAGTCGTTTTTCATACAGTCTTCCTGATTTGACACACACAACAGGCACTTCTGCCGGTTCCCCGGATACTACAACAATGTTAGCATTGGTTCAGTTGGACGTTGTAAACATACTCGAACACAGCATTTTATTTGATCGCGGTGGTTAAGGTGAAACTTTTCTGTGGTATACCGAGATCACAATGGGTGGGAGAAGAATAGGAGACGCGCGCTCGTTGGGACATCAACAAAAAAACAATCAGCTCAGCTCCGGTTGTGAGAGCCGGCACTGCGGCCCCTACTGGTGAACCGAGTGTTCTAGGCGAGATATGGATTAAGGTTTCGCTGAAGGGAAAAAATGGCTTGAGGTTCCAGGCCTGTGCTTTCTACGTTGATCAATTGAAGAATGATCCACGCAAAAGGTTTTACAAATCCAGAAAACAAAGTTATTCTGGAATTTCTTCATAAGAATGAATCGACTGGGCTCTTTTTTGGTTTTTTTTGCCTTTTATCTCCTTTCATTTCACGAGATCGTCCCGGCCTTTTAACCTGCTGCAAGGGGTATTTTTTGATTTTCGTGTTCAGGTTTGCAGGGAACTTTTCGTTGCCGGACCAATTTTCAAACACAAACATACTCACACACCAGACGGTGACACGTTTTTTTTTTCGTTGTTTCTCCCCTTCCATTCTTGAACCGCACCACCACCACCACGACCACGACCGCAATCACCATCCACCCGACGCTCGTTTATAATAGCAATGAGTTTGCCATTCAAGTCAAGTGAGTATGATCACATTGACGGGGGCACTCCAAGCTTCAAAAGGTACGTGATACTTTGTGGAAACGAAAGAAGAATGTACAAGATTAGGAGACGGATTTTTCGATTTTCAAAATAGCTGCCAGCCAACATGTCGAATGGGGTAGGCAGTAGTTTGAATCGTCGATTCGAGACCGAAATTTCTTTCTTTCTTCTTATCTTTCGCCATAACAACTCAGATGCTAACTCTAGATAGCAGCAAATACTACCCCAAAAGTTCGAAAAGCATACAGGATTTTTGGAAAACGCGCAAAGGATGGCTGGCACTTTTGGCAATTATCCTCATGATACTATGGTTTCCATTCGGTTCGTCGGTGGAGTTCGGCCATTTGACACCAATGTCCAACGATGCTAGCATACCATCGGTTCAAAAGTTTGATCTCAATAAAGCCCAGGGATCAGGTGAAGGATGGAATCGGAATGAGCGAGTGCTGTTTTTAGTTCCTCTACGAGATGCTAGTGCACACTTGGCCATGTTTTTCGGGCATATGGACAATTTGACCTATCCGCATAATTTGGTCGATTTGGCATTTTTGGTGTCTGACTCAAAAGACAATACCCTCGCACTGCTGAACCAGTACTTGGAAAGAATGCAAGATGACCCAGATCCAAGCAAGCGATTCGGGTCTATTGAGATTTACGAAAAAGATTTTGGCCAGGCTATTGGTCAAGGTTTTTCAGATCGTCATGGTTTCGCTGCACAAGGTCCACGACGAAAGTTGATGGCCCGGGCTCGAAACTGGCTGTTGAGTGTGGCCCTGAAGCCGGATCATTCATGGGTTTATTGGCGAGATGCCGATGTGGAAACGGTTCCACCGTCAATTTTAGAGGATTTGATGTCGCATAATAAAGAAGTCATCGTACCAAATGTTTGGCGACCATTGCCGGATTGGTTGGGCAATGAGCAGCCCTACGATTTGAACTCGTGGCAGGAATCGGAAACGTCTCTTGCCCTGGCCGATCAATTGGACGAAGATGCTGTTATTGTGGAAGGCTATGTTGAATATGCCACCTGGAGACCACATTTAGCATATCTACGAGATCCTTATGGAGATCCATCGGTGGAAATGGAATTGGATGGTATTGGAGGTGTGTCCATTCTTGCCAAAGCATCGGTATTTAGAAGCGGTGCCCATTTCCCAGCATTCTCGTTTGAAAAGCATGCCGAAACTGAAGGGTTTGGCAAAATGTGCCGAAGAATGGGGTACTCAGTGGTAGGGTTGCCACATTATACTATTTGGCATATTTATGAACCGTCTACTGACGATTTGAAACACATGGAGTGGATGGCTCAGGAGGAGGAGCGGCTGGCAAAGGAGTCGGTACTTAAGGAGAAGCATGACAAGGTGTGGCAAGCAGGGTTCCAGGATGTCGCCAAGGAATGGGCCATGGAAAAGGCTAACATTCTGAAGAATACCGAAATGGAGTTTGAACGATTGACAAATGACTGGTATTCTGATACCGAGCCGCTGCTGAAGAATCCGGTGGTTGGAGGAGCACTACCAGTTCAACCCAATGTACCAGTACCAGTTCCAAAACCAGCGGCAGCAGCTGGAGAAAAGGCTTAATGTATAAATTCTTATATGTAATGATTTCATGTGTTGTTTTATTTGTGAGTATTTGTGTTGGTTTGATTACTGTATAGAGAAATGAACGTATCTGCTCGCTACTTTTTGGGGTTGGGTGGGCGGCAAAAAAGGGTATTCTCCACACATGCACATTCTGATTCCACAACTACCACAATGAACCAAGTTGAACTAAAGCCGGGGATTGTTGCCCGACGAATTATGCCAGCGGAGGCAGGTTGGAAAGAAGCTGTTGAAATAGGTGATGTGATCTGTCGAAGCTTTGAGGGAGAACCGCTGTTTTGGCATTGGTGGGGCCCAGAGTACCAATTCAACGATGACCACGCAATTGTTCGGAGATCAATCCAGGATCCACGGCACAGGCTAGTCGAGCTGCGAAAACGAGCTGCTGCCTATCAACGACTTGTACACACTTGGGCCTGGGATACTCAGAAAAAGTTGATGAGGCGAGGAGCGTTGCACCATGGGTTGTATAACCCATCTGGTCAGCTCATTGGGTATTCTTTATGGTATCTTCCCCAGCACATGATTCCGCAAATTGAGCAAGAGCTGGGTCGTACCGGATGGCTCTATGCAATCAAGCGAGTATGGACTAGGTTTATTGCAAATATTGGCGAATGGTGGGAATTTTTGGGCCATGACCATCCAACAAGTAATCCGCGGTTCCATGCCTATATGGAGCGAATGGAGGCTACGCGCAAATCCGAGGTCGAGCCGCATCTGCGGGAACTGACCGTCGAGAAGCTGAGCGGCAAAACTCGCATCGAGTTGCATGAGTTGACATATCCGCAAAAATCCCATGTATATTTATGTCTTTTCATGATTTTGCCTGAATATCAACGGCAAGGTTTGGGGGTCAAGTTTTTGAAATATGCCATGGACGATATTCCAATTGTGGATACCCCGTTTGTTCACGGCGGAAACGCATCGCTTGGGCCTCAGAAAATGCTCCTTAACAGCTCGAATGAGGGTGCTGCGTTGTATTCTCGGTGCGGGTTCCGAGAGGATTATTCGTATGTGGAAACACTCGGTGGGGTGGATGCTATTACCATCGATATGACCAAGGTCCGAGAGTAGTTAGAAATAAAATGCCATAAACTCACACTATCTCATCCATGAATGCATAGACAACTTCTTGAAACCGTTCTCTTACGAAAAGGTGATTTCCCACAGTGCTAGTACCACCCATGATGGCTGGCTCACAGCCAGCAGTTATATAGCAGTAAGTAAGCTGTGTGCTAATTTTTCAGTTCGTTCACTGCTAGGTTCGAGATGTTGAGAGCAAAAAATGCCGTACCGATCGGGGATACTACACCAAGCGCTGTACTGGAGCACCAGGGTACTGGTTCTGTAAAACTGCCTGGATGTGTACCAAAGCTGATGTAGGGATTGAAGTGAGGAAATTAGGGGCCCTGTACGAGTGTGGAGGTCATGATTCACAACCTGCGGCTCGGGAAGTGTTCAGTCGTCAGCCTTAGCCTTAGCCGCACGTTGGCGCTAATCACGACCTGATGCGGCGTAGCGGCTGGAATGTCCGCATGATTTAACATGAGCGGTTTCGCGATATTGAAGTTCATGTAGTTTCATGCGCTTGACAGATGGAGATACTTAATGTATATGTTAGACGATTTTTTCCACCAACCAAAGTTTTCACCACTACACAAAATGCCCGTAACTTTAGAGCGAGTAGACCCATGGCTCCGCTTCAGCGGAGCGCTGGAACTAGGTGAATGCATTCAGCTGGCGTTCAAGTAGTTGCCTTTGGACGCGTGGCTGCATGGTAGTGACTACGATTTTTCCACCGAGCGGGACAACGTGCTGCGTCGCACGGATACATGGGTATGTGGATAGCGCCAGATGCTATCGGCACATGGTGCGCTCATGGGCTAGGGCGGTAATGACGAGTGTACAGTCTCCTGGAAATGTGCTATATGTGGCTCGGAGCACCAATGGACGAGTTGTTGGGGTATGCCGATGGAGGTATCCTGACCAATGCCATGCCGAGCTTGATCATGAGATGGGCAAAACTGGTCTGCTGTGGCAGCTTTTCAAACTTTACACGAAGATTTCCAACTGGGTTACAGACAAGTGGGATTACCTTGGTAGAGAGAATGCGATGCACAACGAACGGACGGCAAAATATGATTCCATGTTCCCGTCGCAACGTGAGCCAAAAGTGGAACTACTCACCAGCTGCGAAATCGGCAAAATGGACTACCAGGATGCATTGCATAACTATCATTGGGCCAAAGAAAGCTGTTCGTTTCTGGAGCTATTTGCGGTGTCTCCAGAAGCCCAAGGTCAAAGCGTCGGGCGCAAACTCTTCACACATTCGATGCTGGGTCTTCCTCCTGGTAAGGCAGGTGTCAATTCTGTCGCTACCGCTCCCGGCTTCTACGCCAAGTTTTTCTTCTCGATATTCTCCTCATTTGTGGTGTCACCAGATCCACATTCCTGGAGCTGCTATCGCATGGATCGAGTTATACCTTGATCTTGTATAGCTGATTGTGTCATGTAGGTCTTGAATAGTGTTGTTTGTCGGACATGTCCTGAATGCAGCCGAGCGCAGCGGTGTCTTCTTCTCTCGTAGGACGCACTGCGTGCAGCTTTTTTTTTTTGCTCGCTTCGCTCGATAGCTGCTCGGTATCATCGGGATAGTTAAGCGGCTCACGATCGATATCGCCGCACAGACACAGAGACAGCAAGCCGAGCGAAGCGAGCAAAAAAAAAAAGCTGCACGCAGTGCGACCTACGAGAGAAGAGGATCCCGCTGTGCTCGGTTCGGATAATATACAAGAAAGCCGCACGTCATGATAGTTTCACGAAAGTTACAACTTGAATCAACTCGTGTAAGCCGCATTGTCGCATGCCCCAGATCGCTGCTCTCGCGACTCGTGACCGGTTCCTTATCAAGGATCTAGATCAAACGGGCCAACGTTTGTTCCAAAAATTGGCCAGATCCCTGTGGCGAAAACGATGCATATGCCTTAGACTATTTGAAAGCTTGCTCGCCTATCAAATATCCGTCCGCCGTAGACTGACTGCTCTTACTTGGGGTGTTTCGCGCCCAGTCCGCCGCCCCGGAATTCGGTCCAGGGTCCCAACATCCACGCCACGCTCACGGCTGCGAGTTACTGACCTCGTCACACAATTCCAATGAAAAAGCGATATATAGCGCCAAACACATACATCAGGACGCTGATTCCCAATGAGTTCGACTGGTCCACAGCATTGGACTGTGGCGAGGTTATTGTCCGTAGCTTCCATGACGAAATGTGGATGTGGTGGGGCCCCCGGTACCGGGTCCAAACATACCAATCACTCCAATGGATCTCTGACCCACGATACCGCCTAGCCGAATGGATCAACAGACAGGTATGCTACGCCCGGCTGGTACGCACCTGGGCCCGGGAATGCCATCTGGAGCTACTGGAGTCGGGCCGTCTGGGACATGCATTATACGTACAAGAGCCATCGGGCGACGACAAGGGCTTGCAAGACAGACTGGTTGGGTACTCGCTATGGACGCTCCCCACCCATCTCATCGACCAGAACGACCAGCAAATGGGGCGAACCGGCTTCTGGTTCAACTTGTACTATCAGCTCAAACAGCTGCAGTACTCGTTCGGCGATGTGTGGGATTTCTTTTTCGACCGAGAACATCCTATCGACAATCGAAGATATGACGACTACATCGACAACCCAGACGATGCTCACGATCTACCTGAATCCACCGACCAGGCGCTCAAATCATTGGTACGACTGGGGCAAAGAAACATTGCCAGTGCACTATATCGACCAATCGACATGTGCTATCTGGATTATATGGTGGTCGATCCTGATTACCAAGGGAAAGGACTTGGAACGTTGTTTCTCCAAGCAACACTGGACGACATTCCAAATTGCCCTACGCCATTCGAATACAAAAACCATCGCATCACAGGTCCTCAGAAATTGTTTCTCAAAACAACAGCTAGAGGATACAAGTTTTATAAAAATATGGGGTTCCAGGAAACAGTACCAAGTGAACACTATGACAAAGTCCACTTGGTATGCACCCGGCCACTGCCGCCGCAGTAAACATCCGCCGCATCTCGACTAGCATTCACAAAACAACAAAAAAAGCCATATCATCATGTATATATAATCGATTAATCCATAAAAAAGAAAGAATTACTCAGATTCATCATCATCATCATGCTCCATCCAATGCCATGTTCGCCACAATTCACCAGCTTCTCCAACAATTCGTTCAACGTCTTTGCTCTTGCCAAACTTTCCAAGAAACTGACGAACTTCGGACATATCTAGTTCTAACAACACATGCACACGCGATTTGAGCTGCGCTAAACACACAAACATGTGCTGCACATGGAGATCCACGATATCCACGCTTTCCAATGCCATTGGATTCCAAAACGGATCGGGGCCAATACCGCAATCTTCTTCGTATTTCAGCTCGGAGGCATTCGCATCGGATTGCAGCTCATGCTTGGGTCGCCACGCAAGATACATATCCCAGCATCTTGCTCGATCTTCCGACCTCCAAACCTTGGCTCCTAACCATTTGGTCCATGACAGGATCCACGGGTCGTCCCCATATGCAGACAGCACATCTTCTTCTTCGAAATGCTTGGCAAGCTCGGGTATGAGTTTACGAACACAACCCAAAAAGATAGACACTCGATCAGTGAATTGAGAATCACACGGTCCATATGGCCCATTACCATTGGGCATAGGGGCATGGAACAACACAAGCATAAACTGCTCATAGACCGTAGCAAACGGAGCAACCTGATTAGCTGATTCTTCCCACAAGCCTAATGGTGTCAATTCAACTGGAGTGCTATCCTGTGAACCTGCTCTGATTCCACGTTCAAGTTCATAGGCCGGATTCACCCATTCACTCAAATCACAGGCACACCAAACCATACCTGGTTCATACGGAACTGTGGTTCCCCACTTTTCCAAAAATGCACAAATTGCCGATTCAATGATGGCATATCGTTGGTCTTCCATGCTTTGTGAAAAATAATCCGAAATGGCCTTGCCCATGTATTGCTCACCGGCTGAGACGGTAGATGAAGCAATGCTGCTGACCGGTGAAATGTTTCCAGGAGTGCTTTTCGAGCTGTGATGATGAGAAATGACACTTGAGGTGGTACCAGATTTGCCATTGCCATTTCCATTTCCGTTTGAATTGCTATTATTTCCGTTGTTATTGCGTTTCCGATAGCGTTCAATTTCCCTTCTAATCAACTTGATAGGTACCACATCATCACTCAGAGGCTCCACAGGAAACTCCGCAACCACCCAGGGTTCAACAACATATGGATGAGCAGATAGCAATAAAGGCCATGCATATTGCCGCAATGCCGGTGGCAGCCCTCTATTCCGAGCAATTCGGGCCAATCCTTCAATATTCTTTTCGTCGATATATCGTTGACAAAGACTGACCAGTTGAGGAGAATCTAAAACTGTTGGTTTGGTATAATGCTTGAATCTTGTGGATGACATTGGTGGCGAGTCGCCAGTATGCTTAGTGGTCCCCGAAAGAGACGAGGTGGCGCTCAATGTGCTTGATAAAGCAGCCATAGATCGTGGGTCATCCTCCGTTTTAGCTTTAGTGTTGGCGTGACCAGCTGGCACTGGGACTGGGGTCGAGGTCACAGTCATATCCCCATTAGTCGACAACCGCGGCGTAGTTATACCTGGAGGTTGAGGAGTCTTGTCGTTATCCAGGTCAAGGTCGATATTCATTTTCATAGTATAAACTTTGGGTGATTGATCCATTTTGTCCAATTTGAATGGCCCGTTCTCCTTTCAAAAAAAAAAAAAAAAAAAAAGCCGTTGATCTATGGGGTTTCTCTTCTTTTTGTTCTTGAAAAATGTCGATTTCTTTTTCTCTCAAACAACGATCCACGTTGTTGCTAAATCAACATTTTTTCCGTTCGCTTGGATTGAGTTTAATAGTTAAAAAAAATTTGTGGCGTGTGGAGAAGGTGACCTCTGGTGAGAAAATTGGGGTCGCAGGAAGCAAATCAATTGATTGATTGAAACAAATTCAATGCCAGTTTTTGCTGAATGCACTGCAAATTACAGTGAACAGAGAAGGAGAATCCTGTTTACTGACTGTCTGAAGATAGCAGCAGGAGCAGTGGCGGTTGGACACACAGAAAGTGAGAGAACGGAGACGTTTAGTTGAATGAAAAAGTCAAGAGTATGTAGGGGCGGGAAAACTCCTTTAGCCACTGTTGCAAGCGGCGTGTGGTGTGGTCTGTGAGGGATGTGAGACCCGTGCGTACATCTGGGCATTGGGAATTATCCTAAGGGAGCCCTGTGAGCAGCTTCTTAATTAGTATGACGTAGAGCCCATTCTGGATTTGATCCGCGGAATGAGTCTTGTATGCCCCTCACCAGACTTGGCGCTGCTTATTCTATGGTTGTTTATTTCTGGATTCCTTGTCTGCTGTTTTTGAAATGTCCCAAATAAAGTCAACTTGCCCAGTTGATTTTTGATAGGCTTAAGAATTCGGGACTATCGGTAGTCCGGCGCCCCGAGTCTCGGGCTCCGGGTTTGCCGGACGCCGCCATGCGCCGCATTTAACCACCATGCGAGCTAGTATCCTGCTCGAGTGTTCGTGTTGACGGCCATGATCAAGCTCGGCATGCTAGAGCCCGTCGAGCACATCGAGCGCAGCGAGCAAAAAAAAAAAGCCAAGCGCAGCGGGATCCTTTCTTTCGCAACATGGTAGGTGTATCAAGGGGCCGGCATCATCATGTTCATGATCATTAGGTGTGTATGATTAATTAGACATTATAAATATATACAAACGGCTCGTATAAGAAGGAAAATGAACTACTAGTACAACTTGAACAGCAGCTTCTCTTTCCATGTTTGCTCGGTAGACTTTTGTTCGTCGGTTTCAGCGTTTTCCAGCGATTGCACCGACTCGAGCTTGTGATCTCGGGTGAAAAAGGTGAGAAAAATCAATGGAACACACAGACAAGTACCGGTGATAAGCAGAATTCGTTGCACATGTTGGTATGCATCCACGACGGCCATTCTGTCAGGGCTTCCCCATGGATACTTGTAAATGAATCCATCAAGGCCGATAGGATTGTTGTAGGCCAAGGTGACCACTTCTGGATCACTGATTCGCTTGGCGATTTCCTTTGGTAGCAATTGAGTCCAAATAGCACCAGAGACTGCGCTGCCAAACCCAGAGCCAATGTTGTACATTGTCAAATACAGGGCAGTAATCACGGCCATATGTTCATGCTTGGTACATGATTGAATACTAGTCTGGGTTGGATAGGTAAAGAAGCCAGCACCGAAACCAAGCAGGCACAAGGCACCGATGATACCATCCTTTGAACCGTCACCACCTCGGAACTTGATCAACATGGCCATGGAGACGAGCCAGATGATTGCACCCCACACGATGAACATTTTGACTCTTCGCAGCTTGATGACGACAAATCCCAGCAAAGTACCAGTGATGACAGACACAAACGAGTACAATGAAGTGATTCGAGTAGCGGAAGTGGTACTTTGGTTAACTGCAACAAGAAGAACAGTGTACATGTAATCACCTTGCATATACCAGATGAAGTTGATACAAAGACCAATGAGCAAGGAAGCCCAAACACCTCGGTCCTTCAGCAAGTGGAAAGGAGTGACTGGGAATGGACATTGTCGTTCCCAGAGGACAAAAGCCGGGATACATAGGAAGCCAATAACCAATGGAGCAATAATCTTTGCCTTTTTCCATTCAGCATCAATGCCACCTGCCAAGGTCAACGGCACCAGCAATAGAGCCAGCACGGCAGACATCAGCAACACACCGATAACATCTAGTTTCCAAAACAAGCTGACAACATACTTTTTCAAGCCCAAGTGCTGGTAGTCGGTCTTTTCATTCTTAAATTGCTCCCATTCCGGACTCTTGTGGGCTCTAATAGCCATATGAATTAGAGACGCAATAAGCGGAATGCTCACCACTGGTAGAATGATTGCCCACATGGCAATACCCCAGGACCATTTTTGGACACCTCCGACCGGTAGCAAATCACCGACAATATTACCTGAGATCCAGGTGTTGATGATGAACGGTAGAGCCGGAACGAATGAAGCCAACAGACGCCAATTGAGGAACGAAAAATCAGCAACGATCAGTTCAAGGTTCAAAACCAATCCGGTATAACCGAATTGGAACAAAACTGCACCACCGGCAAATCGCTGAACATCGTAAGACTGCGACTCAATGACGGTACCTACTGCATACAAAATTGCAGACACAATCAACAAGCTTACTCGGCCATAAACATCGGTGAGTCTGGCAATAAACGGTTGTGCAGCAGCAGCCACAACTGCTCTCACCACGTTGATTGTGGCCAAAAGCGAATGACTGCTGTATCCAGATGTAGCAGTTGCTTGCAATGTGCTTCTGATTTGACTATCCAACCCGTAGGCGTAGGCCACCAAAAAAATAAAGAAATAGACCATCAATTTCCCCTTAAATCCGTATTGAGCCGAAATGATCTCAATCTTTCGTACCCCCATAGGCTTTTTGATCTCGTCCTCTGTCACATGGCTGTCGATTGACTGGCGGTTTGCCAGGTCATTGTTCTCTTGCTTTTCCACGTCTGAGTCGGACGTTACCATTTTGTTTAACGATGCAACTGTGAAAAGGCGATGCGGTATTTATATATTAAAGCCAGAAAAAAGGAAAGAAAGATCTGTTGAATGCGATGCATATGGCGAGAGGGAAAAAAAATTGTTTCGGCAGATGTACCTACGGACCGTAAAGCCAAGCGGAAATCAACGGCTGATTTGATTGATATAGTCGATCTACCACGTCAGATTCCCTTTTGGGTGTATCAGATTTTTTTCCTACTTTCTTTTATGCCGTCGCCGAACTAGCTGCTGCAGGCCTTGCTTGGGAGAAGAGTCTTTCTAAGTGGGCTATGGGCCATGAACGGCACCGTGCGTTCGCGATGGGCAAGATCTTTTTTATCTGATGTGCGCTATTGATTGGATGATATCTGATCGGCTTAACCAGCACGACTGCGGCAGCCCACCATGATTTTCAGTAGATCCTTGTACAATTGTGGAGTAAAGGGTATATTATGCAGTGGCCAATATATATTGGATTATTTTGTTGATTCTGCTGAACTATCTGATGGTAAGTTCAAAGGTCAATCTGTCCAAAGCTGGTAAGATGGACCCATACAATCTGGCAATGAGTTTGCGGTGAAAATTTGCTCTTGTATATACATAAGATTACGTACAATTGGGTCAGCTCGCGTCCTGGGTCAAAGCAAGACCGGTCGGTACGGTCGTACACCCGCACCTGCAGTGCCGAAAACTGTTTTTTTTTGGTCAAGATCGGCCAATTTGTGAAAGCAGCCTGAGAATTCTTTCACCGATAGTTATGGTTATAGTTATAGTTCAGCCGGGGCTCCGGTTTGTTCCTCAAGTCGTCTCACCTTGTCTTGTTTCCAAAAACGGAGTTATCTGATCAATCTAGGTCAATGAAAGTTGAGCACTTTTCCCTGGCTTTATTGTTTCAGACTAAATAAGAAAAACAATGAAAACGGGTCCCGCGAAATGTAAAGTGGGCTGGCTGCAATGCTTTCTCTTTGTCAAGTTCAATTTGGACTATTGTTCCGTTAGAACTGTCTATCGTGAAATCCTGGATATTCCATATGAGGAATGATCCTCCGTTTACACCAACTAGTCGATGGCATAAATTTCATTATCCAGCAGTCGTGTTTGTAGATCTTACTTCTGGGGGATTCCGGTTGATCACGAACGTCGAAGGTGGCCCATCGGTGAAGGACGCTGACTGCAAATTGAGACAGACCACGCATAAGAACTGTCTACAATTAGATTTATCTGATTTTGGTAACAAATCCGGAAAAAAAAAAAGATCTTGCTAGGTTGCAGGTAAGGTTCTGGAAATTATCTGATCAGAGACTAAGATGCAGAGCCCACCCGAACGATCTGCGTTCTGAAGCCAGCCGAGCCATCTCCAACGTTTACCGAGGAATTCAGCATTATCAACAGAAAAGTTTTTCCTTGGCCATGGGTTCATACAATAAGACGGCCATCACAGCCCGGGACTAGGATTGAAGAGTGGCATTATACCAAGCTTAAGGCCACAGAGGTACGCTGCGCTGGGCTGTTCACACTTCCGAGTATCATTTTACGATAGACAGAGCCATAGGAAGTAATTGCTATTCCCTATCAGATCCGCCTCGTTTTGCTTCACTAGTTTGCAGATTTTTTTTTCGTGATCTTGGCCGCCGCACATGGAGATCCGATGATCCTTACGCCTGGCACTCCATCTTCTCTTTGTAGAAGGTTCATTTTAGGAGCTAGAGTCCCAAAATGGTATCTGCTGCAAACTAGAGATCGACACTAGAAAGAGCTACATAATACTCGCACTGTTTCTGGTGTCCATGTATTCTGAAAAATCCAAAAGTTGTCCGCTGAAGTTACACACAGAGATCACACTTGTGGATGATACACTCTTCGTTAGAATAAGATGTTTAAGATCCAGTTGCGGTTGGCTGATGTTGGTGCTTATTGACCCCTTTGGTTTGAAGTGACTTCTTGGCGGGCAGGGGGCTTTCAGACATGGGCTTGTGCTTTCACGTGAACTGGGCGTCGAACCTCTTAGCCAAAGCACCAAAAGTATCGTAGCGTCAATTCACTCGGACAGTTGAAAAAATGCTCATGGACTGCGATACTACATCTTCCTAACACTAATGGCGACACAAATAGTAGAGTCCAGGCCCAGTCGACTGTTGCCACGATTCTTGGCGCTGGTCGTTTCAATGGTACCCGGTCCGCCGGTGGTCCGCCAAGTGCCAAGTGCCAAGCCCGCGATCTTTATGGACAATGCCTGTCCGACATCACTTCGAGCTTCCATACTTTGTTCTGAGAATTATTGAAATCGATAAGAATTTTTTTTGGATATTCTTGTGGTACTTATTGTCTATTCAGAATACAATTCTCAGGGGGATGCTCATCGGAGACATATGCTTCAAATTAAAGCCCGCTGATCATTTCCTATTACGGCGCGCACGTTTATTTTCATGCGGGCTTTCTCATATACGGAATCAGACCTGCATTTTGCTCTAAGCCTCTTTTCTTCCTGAACATTTACTCACCATCCTTTGCTCTTTGATTCTTCTACAGTAAGATATAGCTGTTGGGCTAGTTATATTGCAGCTACTGGATCAAGTCTTCAGGTGGAAACTGACCGGTTTTATTTGGAAAACTCCGCTGGATGACTACGCATGTTACTGACAACACTCGTGATAGTCCTGATTTACAACGCATCGGCTGTGTGGCCGCTGTCAGGTCGACTACATGAATTGCCAACTACACTGGCTGCATCGGCTGTTCTAAGAACTCCAGTACCACCAAACCCCGAACCTAACGAGAGGGAGAAGAGAAACCCAATATGGAGAGATCAAACCACTTATTCAACTCAGTTGCAAGCCTGCGATCCTGTCACGTTAACAGCAGGTACCGTCGTGTACAAATCAGTTACCGTTACATTGCACAAGTCGAATGCGGCGACATTTACACCACAATGCGTCAATGGACACCCGGTAACAAACAGCAACCGAATATCAAATACCACAATGCTCATATCACAGGAGCCGTCATGGGATGAATGGATAAACAGCGATAGAGGTGCATTCCATTCCTCCTTATTCCCTCTGCTATATGCACTTTCATCTTCAATGGTGATTTGCATTTTGCTGAATCTGGTCATTTTTGATGGCCCCAGACGCCCAGTATTGCAAAAACTGTCAATCACACTCTCATCTATTTATTTAATGGTCATTTTCATCATGGCCACGAACGAGCTAAGTCGTCAGTACGACCGGGGTTATCAAGACGGCGACTCGCTCAGAGCCATGATCGAAAATAATTGCAACATCAACGCCTTGAATTTGGCATTCGACTCGTTTCTTCTAATGACTCAACTACAAGCATTAATGACACTTTTTCCGCGACAAAAAGAAAAGCGGGTGGTCTTTTGGACTGGTGGCACGTTGATCTTGCTCTGCCAATCGTTATGGGGCGTAGCAGTGTTTCACCGAAATCTAGCAGAGAGCGCACTACCAGCATTGGTATATTTATTCCAAATCTCAATCTCCATCATGTATGCGGGGTGCGTCATATATTACTCAATCAAGCAGCATCGATCAACAACTCACAAAATCGTGCTGCTGTTAACAATCGTCACAATCTTAGCTACTCTGGCACCGATTGCATTATTTATTGTCGATGTTGGCGGATGGTGGGCCGTGGAATGGACAGACTCAGTCAGCTGGCTGACTAGTGCATTGAGCATTGTCACTGTTTGGGAATGGGCTTACCAGGTAGAGAGCCGCGAGCGGCGCGAGGAGAGTCATCGGATACTGGGAAGACAGGTGTTTGAAGATGACACTGTTTATCCCAATAGCGACAAGAATAAACGAGATAGCAAATCTTATGGAGGGAGCGATGGCCATCAGACTCAATGGATAGAATTTGACGATTTGAATCTACCTAGTAGTCGTGACATGGACGAAAGCAAAGAATATCGAGTTAACGATACCACTTCTCCCAGTACCTCGAATGCCTCCGGTGGGAACATGATGAGAAATGTATTCAACCGGGTGATAAGCCCCATTATTTGGATCAGCGACCAAGTTATCGAACTGGGCTACTTTGGACTTTTACGACCAACGCCGTCGACCCGGTCTAAACATCGCTACAATGACGGTCTCGCAGTCGATGAATCATCCGGAGAGAATATGCAGCGGTTTGAACACGCCATACCACCTCGATCTACAATTATTTAGAATTTTTCATCCATTTAGCATTATGTACATAGAACAAAAGTATATTTACAGAGACTACTTGTTCAGCTTTCGTCGCATGGCTTGCTGGACCTTTCTTCTCTTCTTGTATTTGTGTCGGTTCATCTTTATTCGTCGCTTTCGCTGCACAGAGGTCATCTGCATAGTTGGTCTCAAAAACGAATCCGATGCTGGCGACAACTCGTATGATGCTTCTTCCGTGGCCGACTCTTCCTTGGTCGAGATGAAATACTTTGCGGATGGTGTTTTGGATCCTTTCTTAACAAGAACCAAAGTTGCGCTGGTACCGGCTGGCATGGAGATCTCCATACCCTTGATATTAAACTTCAATGTTTTACCGAGCTCGGCGGCCAGTGAGTCGGCAAACAATGGATCGTTATCGAATGTGTCTCTTTCATCCAGTGGCTTTTGTTCCTGGAAAGGCTGCAATCTATCGACAACATCTTCTGGCACATACTTCATATCTGGATTGAGTTCGGCACCGCTGGCGCTTTGGAACCACGGTGAAGTGTTGGCTCCGGTTCGACTTTGATCACCTTTCAGATCCATCAAGAAGATCGGTCGGTGACGGGACAAAAACGAGTCCAATGCAACGTCCTCTCGAGTCAACATGCCCATGGCGTTTCGCTTGACAGTTTCATAGTCTCGGAATGGCACTGATGGTCGTCTAAGTTTGGTGGTGGTCGATAGGTTTGATAAATCTTGCTTAATGCTGGGTTTTCGGGCAGAGTTTGCTGGAGCTCGACAGCTTGTAGAAAAATATTGTGTGCTTTTTCCAACCACTAGTCGGGCTGTGCCTCTGTGAAGTGGCTTAGAGAACATCTCGTACTTGGCTGTAGTAGAGTAGTAGAAAAATCCAGAGGTTCAAATTTTGTCTACTGTCGCTGGCTGGAGATGCAGGTTGGGAGTGGTGGGTCAACCAACGATCAACCGATGCGGGCTATGAGCATATGGCCAGGCTGGCGCGACCTTCCACACCATCACTTGGCCACCGTACCGTATCAAGTTTCAACTGACGCGAGCCCATTGAATATCGAAAACATTCGCCCGATTGGAAGTGTAAAGCAAAGTCTCAATACATGCTCAAGAGATAATGGCGACGGTTCAAGTGCTCAACATAGAGCTGAGTAACTTGATCTCGCAGACGAAGCGGCGAAACACAGAGCTTCGACAGGTATGGATATGCTAGAAAGCCGATCAAAGGCTAACTTTTGACCAAATCAGGCATCGGAGAAGAGCTTGGAGGTACTTCGCTCGTATAAAGGTGGTGATGAGCAGGCGTTTTTCAAGAGTAAGTTGGCACCCCTGAGAGTTGACAATGCTAACGCGATCACGACAGAACTAGCCACAGATGAGATATTTCTACAACCATTCTTCATTGCATGTTCGACTAGAAACGCAAAGTACTGTGCTAGTGCAGTCCAGTGCCTGCAAATGCTGGCCCAAGCGCATGCAATTCCGACCAAACAGCTCAACCTAGTTCTAGATTCTCTAAACGAAGCGACAAATCTGGGCCAAGATATCCAACTCAAGATCTTACAATGTCTTTCACCGTTGGTAGATCAATATTCGGATGATCTGCAAGATCAATTGGTGGCAACGCTATTCCAGGTCTGCTCCAAACTTCAAGAACGAAAGAACAACGGTATTGTGGTGAACACAGCCTCGGCGACTTTGCAACAAATCGCCATGGCTTTTTTTGAGAATGTTCGAAAAAGCGACGAAAGAAACGCGCCAAAGCGGTTCAGTGCCCGAATTTCAGATACTGAAAAGACGGATGTCAGTGCGGCTGCCTACGACGCGTTGCGGATATTTATTGACTTGTGCATGCTTCTAGAGAAAAACCAACCACTGTTTTTGAGCATTCGAAACATCCCCGAGCCTTTTGCATTGGAGCTGATTGAAAGCTTGGTGTCTAGTGGCAATGTGTTTTTAACCCACCCTGAATTTGCATATCACCTGAGAAGCATGGCGATACCGATATTATTGCGGTTTTTCACTGACCAAAAGGACTTTCCGGTCACGGTCCGAGTGACGAGAGTGCTGTATCAAATGCTGCGGCGGCTGCTGCCTGTTTTGAAAGTCGAATCTGAAGTTATCTTGAGCCTGCTCACCCAATCGTTGGCAAGCGACCGGCCATATTGGAAGCGGGTGCTATGCTTGGAAGTGTTCACTGGAATAAGCAGCGAATATGAACTAATTCAAGAGCTTTATAGGGAGTATGATGGTGCTGAAGACCGGCGTGGTGCTATTCACGAGCTCGTGTTGACTCTGAACAGAATCAGCAGTCAAGACACTAAGTTGATTGGATACCAGGAAGTGCCTATTCCGCTGCAACTTCCTCTGGGTCCGGATGGTGAAATAGCGGAAGATATCAAAGTGGCCGGACTTTCAAGACAAATATCCCAGCCGCAGAAGGGTCGAAGATGCATTGAATCGTTGGACAAGACGTCTCCACCACAGTTTCCGGATACGTATCTGCATTGCTTGGTGCTAGACTGTGCCATGAGCATGTGTGAAGGTGTTTATAAGCATTCTGTTCCTCATCAAAAAGACGATACTCAAAATGGAACAAACAAACTGACCACTTCAGCATTGTTCATACAGACATGTTTCGGTGAGCTATTGGCTACTTTTGATACATTTTTCCATGCAACTATGGACGACAAGCTGTATCTGAGTGCTGTCAAGGCCGCACAGCGGTTTGCTCAGACCGCCGGGTATCTCGAGCAAGTCGACGTTCGTGATGCGTTTCTCACAATGTTTGGTCAATTTGCCATCAAATCATATCACTCATCCAGTACTCCTAGCAGAGTTCAATCGCCAAAGCCCAAGTCAGCTGGTGAGGCGATTGCCAATGCCATGCATCAACGAACATCCAGTGTGGCCAGCCCATCTTCAGTAGACCAATCGGCATCGTCTTCACCATTTTCATCACGCAACGTGCTGTGTTGCAGAGCATTGTTGAATCTAGGGATCACATTAGGTCCCCAGCTGGGATCATCTTGGTCTATAATTGTCGAGACCTTGCAATGTGCTGATGGGCTTGTGGGTACGTCAAAAAAGCAACGGGGACCAGCAGAATTCGGACTAGGAGGGCCGTTTTCATCACTTGATCAGACGCTGCGCAAGTTGATTGGCCTAACGAGAGAATACAGTCAAGATGAACTGTATGCCATGCTGAGTGCTACGTGCCGCATTTCTATGGCTACTCTTGGCCTCGAACAATCTGAGGCTGAAAAACAGGTCAATACCAATATAGGTAGGCTCGAGCATGGCCATCCAGCCTTTTTGATAGAGTTTTTGGGTGAAGTTGGCAGGGCCAGTGTTGCGGTATTCGGCGCTGACAATTGGAGCTTTGTGGTGGACTATCTCGTGCAAATCATGACTAGTCGACTAGTATCTAGTGATAGTCGTGTGAAGGCAGCATCTGTGCTGAATACCATATCGTACCAAGCCATATTGGAAGCGTCAAAGGATGTACAAGTTCAAGAACGGGTGCTGAAATCGCTTCAAAAGGCAGTGCACACAGTTATCAGCTTGCCAATTCCAGATGAGGAATCGGTAACTATTATCAATACTGAAAGCGAGATACATGTCGGTATGATTGATAACGTGGTCCGTATTCTGGAGCATTGTGGTGGTGACTTAGAGACTGCGTGGGATGTATTGCTAGATATCATCAACAGCGTGTTCCACTGGAGTGCGAACCCACTGGAACGCCAATCAGATACACCCAAGGGTAAGGCAGACCACCGTTCAGGTCGGCTGGTGAAGAGCGGATTTGAAAGCTTGCGACTGCTGTGCAGCGATTTTCTCGAAACTGTCCCTACTCGATGCATGCTGCAGCTCATTGACATTTTGTTTCAGTTTTGCAACCAGCACCTCGATTTGAACATTTCCTTCTCAGCCATTTCGTTCTTTTGGACTGTGTCTGATCATCTGCGAAAAATGGTTGCCGGCAGCAGCAGTGCGGTCGATGACCAATTGATTGCGGAAATTGACTCTGTTGAAACACTCTCCGCCGTGGTGGATGCGGCCCTCCCGACTAATGTCCACGCGTTGTGGATGGTTGCATTATTGCGGCTGACCACCATCGCATCGAACGCCCATCCTCAAGTGCGCAGCGGTGCTGTTCAGATCTTATTCCGAATATTTGACTCGCATGGCGCCAAGCTTCCCGAAAGTGTATGGAACGCATGCCAGACTGTGGTTCTGCCAACGGTTATGCAGATTCGCCCGCCGCATGCGTCTGAAGAGTGGATTGAAACGATGTCGCTGATTATTGGCGGCATCTCTGGTCTTTATGTTGCATTTGCAAGTATCTTTGTGGAGCAGGGCGCCTTCGACGAACTGTGGGCTCGTGTGCTGGATTACTACACCCAGCTGGATACCAGCTCCAGCATGGCAATCCCAGTATACAAGGGACTGGACTCGATCTTGCAAAGATTCAACAAGGATGATGTCACGCTGCCATTGGATTCGCTTCAAGAGACCTGGGAATTCTGGGCCTCACGGAGTGTTTCCAGTAGCGATCACCATGATGATGCCAAGTTGCGACAAGATGCTCTAACAGCATTGGTGATGCTGCATCAGCCGTTGTATAGCCTGGATACGCGGCTGTCGGAAAACAACATCGAGAAAAGTACCACGGTTCTTGAGCTCTGTGCATCGTACGGGGTTTTACCAAACCTGTATACCGACCGCGACCACCTATCACCGTTGCAATCTGCTGCATTGGGTCAGATCTCAAACTTGTCTGTGTCTAGCCACAAATCTGCCTCATTGGTGCTCCACCTTGTTGCTAATTTGATTCGACTGCCATTTGCAGAGGTCAAACCACCGCCATCACACGCGAAGACACCGTCGTACATTTCTCTTTCTGAAAAGTCTCTCAAGCTGATGCTTCAAAAGCTTGACCAGCCCGATATCAACAGCGCTGACCGAACCAATCTGCTCGTAGACGACGGTACGCTTGCTGCGGTCTTATTGGCAGCTTTGGTGCCGATGGAGAAGAAATTCGATTGCCCTATTCTACACATTGGAGACGACGGCGACGCACAGCATTCAGTTCAGCTGTGGCAGCTTGCCTCGACCATTGTGTCCGAAGTAGTGAAGCACTTGAAAACTGCGGCCGTCGCAATGCAAGATTCACCGTGCGCCAACGATGATGTTTGGCGGTTGGTGCTGAGGGCGTTGGTTGCGATATTGTCTACAGTACACGGCAACGAGCTAAACTCCGACGAAAACTTTGAGCAATTCGATCTGCATGCATATCGCACGATCACCACATCACTGGCCCAAGGCGAGGACCGCGGTGTGCCGTCGTGGTTTTTTGCTGAGCTCGTCGACCACCTGTACGGCCAATCCATGCTCTACGAACCAACGCCACCATGGTGCAGCACTATTGAGCAATGCAACTCTGGACCGTTTCGTGGCTCCACTAATCCTCCGGTGCCGCTGGCCCGCCCGGCAGTGGCATACTTGTGCATTGACGAGCTGGGGCGGCTCGCGCCGCACGACAACGCCGCGCGGCTCAACCTGCGCACTGCCAACGTGCTTCGGCAGTATGTGTGCAACACGCCACTACGAGGAAAGATGCCCATGTTGTCTCTGGTACGCAAAGAAATGGTGTACACGTTGGAAAAGTACCAGCAGTTTGGCGACGGCAAGCAATCTCTTTATCCGTTGCTGGTGCGGGCAGTTGCCGTGGCCGTGAGCGACGTGGAGATTATGAATTCGCTGCAGACTCTGTTGTAATCTGACAATAAAAAAATGACCCGATTACATTCCAATTACATGAACTATATATAAAGATGTGATAATAAAATAACAATGACTACTACAACACAGATTCGTCAGCACGTTGGAAATCGTCTGACGACGAGGCATGACTAGAGCCTGATCCGGCTCGATGCGGATTGTAGGTCGAGCTGAGCATGGAGGATGAGTTGTTGTTTCCAAGCCCGGCGTAAGACAATGCAGGAGGAGAAGGCATGACTCGTCGGCGTTCTCGTTCAAAATCTCGCCATCGCTTCATGACAATCTGGCTGGAATCAAACTCACCTTCAGCATCATCATGGCCTTTGTCGCCACCTTGAAGCTTTCGAGTGTCACCCCACGAGAAGTCGTCAAACTTCCAGTATGCATACATCGGCAACGCGAAATTCCAGATTGGCAAGGCCATCAAGTAGATGGCCATCCACATGACGTACGACACTCGGTGGGCTGTCACCACAACAAGCACACCGGGCAACCCCAAAATCAACGCCAGCAAGACCAAAGACATGATTGGTGTGGGCTTCGATACAATAGCGATGACGATCACGTACAAAGTGAAAGTAATAGCTGCAGGAAGGACCAGAGTGGACACCAAATCAATAAACACGACAAATTGCATGGAAATGCAGAACACACCACACAAATCCCGAACCATCACCAACTCAAACAAGTTGTGCACGGTAGAGTTGATCCATCGACGTCGCTGAGACAGTAGCACCTTGAATTCAGGCGGTGCAATAGTCTTGCATGCCGCCTTTGGAACAAACACCTGCTTTCTCTTCGGGAAAGTTCGAAGCATTAGAGTACTCAAGAATCGATCTTCACCAAGTAGCAACAAGTTCTTCTTGTGCAAAGTGTCCACAACATTATCAGCATACCGTTCGACAATATCCGGATTGGCCAAAATAGGCACCCAGTACCCATCAGCACCCTTTGGAGTCTTGATTCGGTACATGCAGAAACAACCAGGCAAACAAGTCACACCACCAAACACTGATTCAAATGCCTTAGCTTGGTGATGCGAAATGAAATATTCAAACACCTGGATCATAGTAACCCACGATTGCGCCTTGTTGGCAATCTTGGTTTCACCGCACAGGCCCATGATTTCCGGATCCTTGACCATCTCAGCAACCATGTGAGTCAACGAGTCTGGGAACACCTTGGTATCGGCATCAACCATGAGAACAATTTCATAGAAGTCAGGTGCAATACCGGTAATCTTCCAGATACCATTGAAGATCTCATATTCCAGTTCAGTCATTCGCTCATCAAACATAACTCGCTGCAAGAAACTCATCAAAATGATCTGCGAATCTCGCTTACCTCGATTACCAGGCTTGGAAGCTCCGACTTCAGCAGGAGTGCCGCACTTGACAATAACCATCATTGGCACCCGCTGTTGCTTGGCTGGATCCATAGTGTCATCGTCATACTTGTAGAAACCAGAATACACCTTGGCCATGTTGTGACGTTTCGAACCCGTAACAACAGACACATACGAATAAGCTCGTGTCTCTTCAGGGGGTTCAGCAAAGTCCTTCATCATCGACAAGGCGATTTCTGGAGTGCTCATGTCATTACCAGATCCCTTGATAATACCGTCACAAACGATCAAAATTAACTTGTGAGAGTTTGGATAATCTGTAGTAGCAACGGAGTCCAACGTCGTTCGCAACCCATCAACAGATTCAGAGTAAGCAGTCACCAAGCAGATAGTATGAGCCAATGGGAAGCCGAATGGCTGATAACCAACAGGTGGTTGTGGAACAACATAGTCAGCCATACCGCTCAAGACACCACTGTTGTTCACAGCGGTGTTTGGCGAATCGAATTCCTCATCATAATAACTTTCATCATCGACACCAGGATTACTACCAGTAGCACCCCCGCCTCGGTATGAAGTGTCAGTGGACATTATGCTCTGAGCCCGTTGGTCTTGATTCAACATCATGAAAGAACTTCGAGATGCATTTCCTTGATGATAGATGGACCCTCCTGGCACCAACTTGGAGGTAGAAGCAAGGGGGATTTGGCTTTGCATGGTAATACTATGCATTGTGTTTCGATCTCCCCTTTTTCCACCGCCCAAGAATTTGCTCCCTCGATCAGGTCGTCGCGGAGGATTCACAGCTCGCTGGATTGGGCCCTGAGTGTAGATGTTATCGGACCAATCTTCAATTTGCTGTTGGTGTTCTTGCAGCTGCTTGGCATCCATGTAGAACGCACCTTGTTTCCCCGAAACAACCCATCGAAAGTACAATGCCAGGAAAAACTTCGTACCGACAACACCAACAATAAACACAAGCGACACATACAGCACAATTTGGGATGCAATACAACCAATTTGTTCGCTATCAATATACCCAACCTTGGCGATTTCATTCAAACATTTGATGACTTGACCGTCCCTTCCGTGGGTCATGTACTGAGATACATCCACTCCCTTCAAAGAGGCGTCGTTCTTCATGGTATCGAATTCTCCAGGATAGTCGAGGTCAGTTTTTTGAATGAAGTCAACCAAACCCAAGTCAAGGACGTTACCGTTGTACACAATCAATTGTCTAGACGAGTTCTTGACGTCATCCCAAGTGAAGTAAACTTCACCAGTGACCTTCAACCCGTAATACGCATCTCGAGCAGCTTGACTGGTGTGACAAGCATACCCGTTGTAATGCGGCTGGGTGAAGTTGGGCTGGGTAGTACCATTTTGAGCAAACAATTGACATGGCATGTACCAGGCAAGGTTGTCACCATTATGTGGAATGGAACAATCTGGCTTTGGAGTGATCAAACCCTGGCAATGACCATTGACATTTTGGAACATGAACGAAGCATCCATACCACCGGCATTAATCGGAGGATATAGAACATTTGAACCAGCTGGAACACCAATGGCTGCTGGGTGGGACGAGCTCGACAAGTCATAGAATCGACCATTGACGATCAAATACATTGCATCATTGACTTCATTGTTTCGAATTCGTTGCAGGTTGTTAATGCATACCGTCTTGGTGAACCCAAATGTCAGGTATGCGACAAATGCGGCCACGTACATGATGACGGTAATCAACCCAATTTTTTCTCTCCATGCCATTTGTCGATTCTTATCTTTCATGCCAAACAAGCTCATCAGAGGCCCAGGTGCCCAGAATGTGATAACTTTGCAATAAGTAGCCCATCCCGATCGTCCATTTTCATTTTTCTTCGGTGGCTTCTTGCCAGCCGGTGTCCCCGGACGCGACACATCCCTCAACGGAGCGGCTGCAGTAGACGCTTCATTATCCTCCATCAAATGCTGAGGACCGTATGGCTCTGGGTCATCAAAATGTTCATGGTCCACCTCGTCGTTCAGACCGTAAACGTTTCGACCACCTTTCAGATCTTCTTCTACTGAAAACTCCTCCCCTTGCTCTGCCACTTCATGCATTTCTGTCATCTCCGTTAATGGGATGGGATTCACCCCTTCCTGTAGCACTGGGTCATTACCAGTTGTCGACGGTTGAACATGGATGCGTCCTGACTGTTGTGCTGCTAGTTGTGTGTAATGGTATTGTCGATGCCCCGGTTCGATTCGGCTTCTTTCAGGTCGAATGAGCGACCGTTTTCGACTGAAATCCACAGCACTCTGGGACTCAGAATCGCTCTTCACCGCATTTCCTTTTCGAAACGACCCGGATCTGTCCACTATTTATAGTTAGCTTGGACTTGTCAAGGGCGGGTCAACGGCCACCCTGTCCCTGTATTGGCATACTCTTGCAGCTGAAAAAAAATAAAAAAGCGAATGAATAGAATACCTGGATTGAACAATCCAAGAACCAGTTTATTCGATTTTACGCGAATAGAACAAAAATGCAATTTGCTTGAGCAAAAGCGAGTGAATTATTAAGCGAATGAGTTGGGTTGGAGAAGGAAGGAAAACTTGGCAGATGGAGAGAGAAAAAAGACTATCCGGTTGCCTGCACGGAGGTCAAAACACGCTCTCTCCTGTGTTAGAGCTTAAACTGCTGGTAATTCTACCGGTGTAGAGCCAAAATTTTCTAGGTTTACGTGCTTGTTGCCATGGCAATGAGTGCCGAGAGTATTTTTAGCCCAGATCTGAGACATTGTTGTGCGGGCAACCTTCATGAAGCGAAAGGGGTAGGCATGCTAGGCCGCTGGCTGGTGGCTGCTTCCAGGGGACTGGGCTATTGACCAATACGGAGTCAATTAAACAACCCCCATCGCTCGATCGTCGTCGAAAAGCGTGCCCTTGCAGATGTAGCTTGAGCCGTTGATTCTTGCCCCGTTGGAATGCTTTTTCTTTAGGTTACACCACACAAACTGAACAGGACGCAAGGGCCGAACCCACGATCAATGAGCAGTCCGGCTTGGCATTGATTAAAAACATGAAAAAGTTGGCGGAATGCATGTATGCACCTAACCGACTGCCTAAATTGCTGTGTGCGCCTGAATCTAGAGCACAATTGTTCGACATTGCTGCATGCGGCTCTTTGTTTTGTACGCCCAGTCAAGCAAAACAATGCCCCATAGCAGGTACGAGCCCTGTATTGAATCAGAACTGAACTAGTAGCCTACTTCTTTTCAACGCCCATCAGAGCTGAATGAATCCCGCTTGGTGATGGATTCGCACCCCCTAACAATTCTATCTATACAACCGTCAACCAAAAATTAGGAAATTACGAGCCAAGGCTACCATATCTCTACTGACAGAGAAATGAAGCTTAGAAAACTATAAAACAGAAAAAAAAGCCAGCAATACGTGAACCGTGTTGTCCGAAACGGGGAGCCGTAATCTCTATGGACAGAGCATTGAAGTAGCAACATGCCGAATGACGAGCCGCAGCAGAGTTGCCAAGTAGACTTCGCCTCACATGCATTGACCCCAAACACGAAGAAGAAAAAATGGCAATATATATATATATGAGTGTCACTAAAATCTACGCAATATCTGCATATCGCAATACATACTCCTTCTTAACTTTTTCCCATCGTGAAGGGTCAAAGAATACATAGATGCCTCGTTCTGCTTGGTTGGCTTGCTGCACTGGCTCGCTCATTGGATCCTTGGTTAGCCACAACTTGAGTTCCTTATGATAGCGCCAGTTTCTATTAACCAACTCCTGTGCTGCTGCTTCTTGCATTGAGTCGCGAGGCATGGTGTAGAAAATATAGAACAATGTTTCTTCCGTGAGGTTCTGAATTTTCTGCTGTTGTGGAACTGCCGATGGTACATTGTAACAAGAAGGCAGTTCGAATTCTGGTTCTGTCTTATGCTTACTCGTTCCAAGCCACGGTGATGAGAATGTTTTTGACAACGGTGGCTGACCTGGTGAAAAATTGAGCCCCAAATTGTTGAGTTCGGAGCCAATGGCCACGGTCGTTTGGTCATTGTTTTCCATTCTTATCACATTTAACAGCCCAACCATGCCATATTGATCCATTTCGTTTAATTCGCCATCTTTCGATATCGATGTCGTTGATGATGAGGATCCGGGCAATGCAGGGAAATCGTCGCTCTGTACTGCTGTCGCTACTGCTGCTGTTGCTACTGCTGAATTCTGCAATCCTGGGGGCATTCCACCACTAGGACGCGGAGACTGTGTTGACGTCCGTGAAAATGGTTGAGGCTGCTGCCCTACTGAGCCCAATGCCGGGAAATCAGCCATGTCGAGACCTGCGTTGGCAATACCGTTCTGACCTTGTTGGTTGGGTGCGATGGCTTGAGCAAATGATGGCGCAGTAGGAGGCCTTGTTGCTGCCGCTGACGGCCCTACTGGAACGCCTGGCGTCTGGCCCCACATGCTACTACCATTTGGTACTGCTAAAAAAGTTTGTGGTTAGTCTAGTCGCGATTTGGGGTGGAGAGACGGGATCGTACCTTTAGAGCCATTAGGCTGAGGTCTTGTTGGTTGGCCAGGCTGCTGGCGAAGTGGCTGTAGTGATCGAGCTCCGGGAACTAGATTATTAGCCGATGAAAAGACGGATGCATCAGTCATACCTTGTCGTGACATTGATTTGAATAAGTCGGCGTTACCATAAATCCGTGAATTTGACAACAAGACAAATGGTGGAGTGTTGATTTTTTTCCAGCTCGATATCCCAACCACCACAAAAATTTTGTCTCTTCAATAACAATGACTGGTGAAGATCGAAGGTGTAATATCGTGATTACAGGAACTCCTGTACGTATTTTATTTTCGGGTGGGTAGTTTGATGCTAACTTTGGCTAGGGTACCGGCAAATCAAGCCATGCTGCCGCGTTGGCTGATCGACTGGAGGACATGAAACTGATGCCGCTCAACGACATTGCCAAAGAACGAGGCGCCATTGTGGGATATGATGAGGAACGAAAAAGTCAGATTGTAGACGAAGACAAGCTTTATGACTCTATTGAAGAAGATTTGGAAAAAGGCGGTTTGATTCTTGATTGGCATGCATGCGACTTTTTCCCCGAGCGGCTCATAGATCTTGTGGTGGTTCTGAGAGTTGACACAGCTGTGTTGTACGACAGATTGCAAGAACGACATTACAGTGAAACGAAAATTTCCGAGAATATGGATTCCGAGATTATGGAAGTTATTTTGAACGAAGCCCGTGAAGCATATGCTCCCGAGATAGTCCAAGAATTGACTTCGAACAATGTGGAAGAAATGGATAGCAATATTGATCGAATTGTTGCATGGAAGCAACAATGGGACAAGGATCAAGCCTAGATATTTATTTTTGTATATAACAAATGAGGAGATGGTCTTCTTCGAGCGGAGCGAGCTTAAGAACCTTCGAGTGGAGCGAGTTTAAGAAAAAGTGGCCATGGCCCCTTCCAGGATTTGCACCAATTGCAACACTTCACCGTGGGTATTGTAAAAGTGATTAGGAGCATATCGGCATACATCTGGCTGTCGTTCATCTGCAATAACCCCATGTTCATGTTCACTGATTTTGAAGACATGTTGCATAACGCCTTTGCCCATTGGGAGGTAGAGCACTGAGAGTTGAGCCCCACGTTGTCGAGGGTCTGAAGGTGTGATGATCGTGAATTTAGGCTCCCTCACATTAGAGTATCCAGCAGCCTTTTCTATTGGCAGATAGTACTTTGAGTTCGTCAAGAGGTCCCAGAAATAATTGGTCATGCTGAGACTTCGTTCTCGAAGTGGTTCCATTCCGCCTGCTTTTTTGAAGAGCTTCAAAGACTCTCCAAGGCATACCACATTCAGAACACTTGGGTTCGACATCTTGAAGCCATTAGCACCTGGAATTGGGTCAAACTCGTTGGCCATCTGGAATCGGGTAGTTGGGTTGTTGCCCCACCAGCCGGCCAGCCGTGGTCGGCGATCTTCGCCGTGCTTCGAGTGGACAAACAGACCACCAATTGAGCCTGGCCCGCTGTTCAGGTATTTGTAACTGCAGAAAACAGCGAAATCCACATCCCAGTCGTGCAGTTTGAGCGGGACGTTGCCCACTGCGTGGGCAAGATCCCATCCGACTACTGCGCCCTTGGCATGTCCTGCGGCGGTGATCTTTGGAATATTAAACAATTGGCCGGTGTAATATTGAATTCCGGAGAAAATAACAAGAGCGATGGAATCGCCTTCCTTTTGAATAGTTTCCAAAATGTCTTCTTCACGAAGGGTGAATTCGCCATCTCGGGGCGACATCGGGATCAATGCTTCTTCAATAGAATAGCCATGCAGCATCGCCTGGTTCTGGATAGCGTAGGTATCAGAAGGAAATGCTTTATTTTCAAAAAGGATCTTGAATCTGGAACCACTGGGCTTGTAGAAAGCGGCCATCATCGAATGCAGATTGCCGGTCAGTGTGTTCATGACGGCTACTTCTGTTGCATCAGCAGCACCAACAACTGGCGCCAGCAGAGGCACAATTGGATCGTCAATAGATACCCAGTTCTCTGCTGAGGGATGATCGAAATGGCTGTTCACACCTCGGGCCTTCCAAGCCTGAATCTCCTGAAGCACGGCGCCTTCTGTCGATTTTGGCATCAACCCCAACGAGTTGCCACAAAAGTACAAACTTGGTTTGTCTTCATCGCTGATACCCAGCGATTTATGAGTCGGAATTGCAAACTCCTGTTGTAGAGTGGCCGGGAATTTGTCGTCCAGAATCTTGGCGTGTTCGGAAGTTTTCATGGTGTGGTGTGTGGTGTAATGTGGTGGGGACAGAAAGTGGTGAAGGTAGCAGTTTTCAAGTGAGCATCATGCATGGGGATCTTGCCACACTTTTATAATCTCAACATTCATGAGGGGAACTTTAATCCCTTTTCCGTCAAGTCTCCTGTATTATACTTATCAGCGAAGACTCCCCATTCTGCCCATTCCCTTTCGGGGTGGATTGAATTACAGAGCGATGCACGGCAATCGGTGGACCGGTCGCGGGGGGTGGGGCCTCCCCAATACATCAGCCGGGCAGGCATTGAGATTCGTTAGGCTCGGTAATACCCCAGACGATTCGCTGCCGTGCGTTCAGGCGGCTTCTTTATTCTCGCTACGTACGTTTAATGTTCCTTTTTTTGTTTTTTCTTTTGCTCGCTGCGCTCGATATTCTCAGTATCATATTCTAGAGATATCTACATGGTCGAGTAGACGGGTTCCTAGAACAGAATAAGATCATCAGTATCTGACGACAGGAAGAAATCAATATACTCTGGTAACCGTTCTGATCTGATGCATCTGTTCACTTGTTCGATTCAACCCGGAACACCCGTAGCCAAGCTTGAGCCGCACGGTTCAGCCTTCAGCCCAGGGGGTCCCAAGCAGATTCATTCCACTTCACTTCTGGTGCTCACCGTTTTACCGCCAGAGCAGTATCCACTGAACTTTTCCATTTTTGAATCATTTTTTTGTTTATCATGGACCCGTCTGCTTTTTCGGATACCATAAATTCATGGCTCCAGTCCACTCTTTCAAACGCCTCGTCTCCGGATTCGAGCCCGGCCTCTTCGACCTCGGCATCATGGTCTCCAGCGTCTGAGCACGAAGCTGTTTCCACGGTATATCCTCTAGATTTAATTGCCACCAGCACGCCGGATCCAGACCGAACTCACAATATTCCGATCATTTTGGATGATGAACAGTACTGCGACAATCACGATGACTGGAACGAAGACGGTAGTGATGTTGTCACAACCACAAAGTCACTGTTGCTGACGCCGGCACCTGCTAATACAAACGAACCACCATCCAGCTCCGGCAGCAATACCAGCCAAGTTACAGTATCCCAGTTCAGTGATACGAGCGAAGACCACGACGGAAATAGCCATACTTCATACCAAGATTGGATCCTTGGCGCAAACCAAAACTTGCCCCCAGAAGCACCATGGGCGTGGAGGGTTCTGACTCCCGCTTTCGTTGCGGCGTTCCCGGAGCGCGGCTCACCATTGACATCTGCAAAACCACCTTTGCCGGTGCATTCCAAAATGACACCTCTACCAATGTCAAATGGAGTCAACAAAGAACCTAGTTTCACTGATACCCGTAAACTGCGAGCCGCCTCTATTGCTGCCAAATCAAAATTTGCTGATGATGTCGATGACGATTCTGACGACATCTACGCCGCACCTGCCAAGACAGCCTCAACCCAGACACGGCGTTCACGTCGGGCATCGCAGCAAGCAGTCCAAAACCAGGTTCTTCGACGTCGAGCACGACTACCGCGATCGAAATCTGGATGCTGGACATGCCGATGTCGACGAAAAAAGTGCGATGAGTCCAAGCCCGGATGCAATGTTTGTAAAATGCTTGGTCTGGATTGTGCTGGGTACTCTATTGACCGACCTTCCTTCATGGTGGATAAGAAGTCCAATGCTCAATACCGTTCCCAGATTTCCCAGTGCATCAACGTCGAGAAACAGCGGCAGCTACAAGGCGCAAAGGAACATTCTGTTTAAATTCTTGACAATTGTGGGATCTCGGGTAAGACTTTTTTTTGTTTTGGTTTTTGACGATATCGCGAGATCTAAGTGCTTCCATTATTATTAAACCTGCAATCATCTCACATTTATAGCTATCTATAGCTTCATCAATTGACTAGAGCATCACCACACCGACACCCTTGCCTGATTGGTGCTCTAGGTCACGGGTCTTTCGATCAACACCACCATGAACAGGGAACGACTTGTAGTTGAACAAGTAGTAATGCAAATACCCATCACCGCAACCGAATTTGAGTTCTTCCAAAAACAACGGATTGTCTTGAAGTGTCAAGGCATTGAACACATCATATTTGAACTGCTTAGCAAGAATCAATGCATTTTGGAACAGCAATTGGAGTCTGCTCTTGACCTTGGATGATTCAGCATTGGTGGCATAGTAGTAGGCATATGCGACATTGATCGAATCATGCTTATCGTTACCCAACACTGTCGATTCGAGGCCGTAGAATGACACAAAATCTGTGATCTCCCCATCCTTTTCTACTACATATCCATGAACCACATCGTCAGCACCAATCATGAGATGTTCAATTTCCGCTTCAGTGAAAGTTGGAACAATTTCATACCGTTCCAAGTACTTGGTCAGTAGTTTGTGAACTCCTGGGACGTCCTTCTTCTCCATTCGTCGTAGATCAGGCATTGTCAATTCAGCTGGTAGAGCAAACTTGGCCACTTGCTTGGATGGGGTTGATCCAACTGGCAAAAAAGAAAATCCAACTTCGTACAACTTTTGCCAATTGATTGACCGGTGGTAATACCGACAGGTTGCTACGGGCGATGGAATGACTACTCCAGCCGTGTAAAGAGCTTGCCACACGTTTTTGAGGTTGATTCTTCGAGTCACTTCTTTGATCAACACTGGAGCCAATCGCTTGGATCGCAGCTTTTTGTGAATACACAAAAAGTTGATCTCGGCAATCTTGAACGGCTCATTATCTCTCACCTTGATGGTGGCCGGGACCCCAGAGATGAAAGCAATCAGTTTACCAGTTTCCTTCACCCGAACACCCACATTCCATTCCTTGTGCCATCCAGGTGGCTTCAAAGCCCAGTTCAAGAATTCCGGCGAATACTTGAATCGAAAACCCTCATCAGAATCTTCGATATAATTATGGTAAAGCAGGTCGTAAATCTCTTCCACCTTTTGAGGGTCAGAGATGTCCAATGTAGCCCATTCAAAAGAATCAAGCAATTTCATAGGCTCAGAATCGACTTGATCAACGGTCTTGACTTCAATTGGACCCTCTTCATTCACCTCCGCATCGAATGCAGTTACGGGTTGGGTCTTCCAAAAGTTGTGCTGATCCATGGGCTTGTGGGCATCCACAGGCTTTTCTTGTGCCTGCATTGCCAGAGCCCGGAACAATGACTCTACTGTCATGCCAGTTGCCTTTGGTTCTGCTTTCTTGATCTGTTCTTCACTCATGGTGGAAGTTGGTGAGGTGGAGGTGGAGGTGGAGGCGGTTGCAGTTGCAGTTGGAATTTTCGGTGAGGTTCTGCCTCATCCTCGGTTTGTTGGGAGCCTGATCTGCACCGGTGTGATACTCCACCATACACGGCGTCGGCAGCACGTCTAATCATCGTCAAATGTTGGCCAGACCACATCTTTTACCGTTTACTTTTGATATTTCCATTCATATCGACTGAGGTTATCGCTACATGCTATGTTTTGGGGTTACCGGTGCGCCGTGCTCTGCGGAACAAGTGAAAAAAAAGACAGGATAGACCGGGTTCTACAAAGCCAACAGTAGCTACTGAAATTACAAGTTATTAAAAAGTAGGGATGAGATAGAAACTACTAGTAAAAGTTTGTTGATTGCCGTGATTTTGATGATTCAAGAGCCGTTGAGCCTCACTTGCATTGCCATGGCAACCGGGACCGCGCAGAACGGTAGAAAAAAAATTGACCCGAAAAAAAAAAATTAATCTGAAACTCATCTACCATATACACATATAATGACAATAACGGCTAGTACATGGGTACCGCGAGGGTTTGCGGTGGAACACCCAGTTCGACAGGAACTGACCGAAGAAGATTTGGAAAACTTGGAACAATTGGCCAAGATGCAACTGGAGGATGCCAAAACTGATCTTCAAGAAGCCCGGAATACAGACAAACTGAGGGACCAAGAAGAAATCGACGATGATTTGAAAGAATACAACCTGGAAGACTATGACAAGGAGGAAGACAGTACTGGTCAACTTATGGGTATTTTTGGTAACGCAAAAGCTCTTGAATATCATGAAAATGGCGAAGAGGATGCATATGTTACTTTGAAAGAATCCAAGCAACAAGACGAAGACGAGCGAGAAGAATGGCAAATTCTTCCTACCGACAACTTGATCTTGGCAACAAAAACCGAGAACGATTTGTCGACTCTGGAGATCTATGTTTATGACGACGAAGAAGAGCAAGACGAAGATGGAGCGGTGTATTCCAAGAACGATTTGTATGTTCATCATGATATCATGTTGCCATCGGAACCGTTGTGTGTTGAATGGTTTGACTACCAGGTTGGTACAGATAGTAAAGAATCGGGCAACTTCGCTGCTGTGGGTACTTTTGCACCTGAGATTGAAATCTGGAACTTGGATATGATCGATACTGTTTATCCAACTATGATTCTTGGTCAACAAGACGGTACAGAGAATACGATCAAAAAGGCCAAGAAGAAGAAGAACAACAAAATGATCAACTCATCTCGACATGTTGATGCTGTTTTGTCGCTTTCCTCGAACAAGATGCATCGAAACTTGCTTGCGTCTGCTTCTGCCGATACCACAGTGAAACTCTGGGATCTGTCTAATGGTACTTGTGCCAAGAGTTTCCAATATCATGATGACAAGGTGAGTTGTGTTGCATGGAATCCAAAGGAAAGTACCGTGTTGCTCAGTGGTGGCTACGATCATCAAGCCATTATTGCTGACATGCGTGTCGAAAGCACCGAGGGCCAACGAAAATGGAAGGTTGATGGAGATGTGGAAAGCATTAAATGGGCGGGCAATGGCCAAGAATTCTATGTCGCCAGTGAAAATGGTCGACTCCACAAGTTTGACGCTCGTGTTGAAGGCAAGAGTGTATGGACTTTACAAGCTCATGATAGCGACATTACCTGTTTCGATATCAACGAACACATTCAAGGACTTCTTGCAACTGCATCTCAAGATAAGACCGTCAAGCTCTGGGACGTTGCTAACGACCAACCGTCTATGATTCTGAGTCGAAACTTGGATGTCGGGAAGGTGTTTTCCGTGCAATTTGCGCCAGATGCCGAGGTCGCTGGCCATCTCACTGCCGCTGGTACCACCGGAGCCGTTAAGGTCTGGGACACTATGACAAACAGATTCGTCCGAGAGGGGCTGGGTAAGCAGCTAACCAAGCTCTCTGCTTCAAGAGCGGCTCGTCCAGACAAGGTCGCCGAAGCCACGGCTGAGCCAGACGATGTCGAAGATGATGGATTCGATGATGTTGATGACATGGACAGTGACTCTGAGTAGGCGTCTCGGAGCTTATAATACGTTTTGTAATCATAGGTTGTTTAATGAAAGTATGCATTCACGAACCACGTGTATCTGCTCTGTGCAGTCTGCGTTTAAAGCCTCGCATACTGTACTGGGAATGTTTGCTTGAAATAGAGTGGGTTCAGTGCGGCGCTCGAAGCGGCTGAACGGGGTGCCGTTCTGGGCACAGCGTAATCTGAGACCTTAAACCGCACAAGCTTCAGAAAGCTGAATTGCTAGAACCCCAAAACAAATTATCCCAGGACCGGGATGTTCTGATTGTTTGCATCAATTACCACTGGCGACAATGCCGCTTGGGCTGGTCCGAGCCCATCTCACTCTTTTCGCTCTTCTCCTGGTGGTACTGATTGGGACACAGTACGGGAAGGAACGAATAGGAAGCCAAATATGGGTTTCATAGCCTATACTACACAGTGTGTTCGTCCAGCTACTAGGGTCTAAACGGTGTGGCCGTTACCGATCCGCGGGTTTGCCTGCGGTAGCAGGCAAACCGCCGGAGCTCTTTGACAGGATGTTCACGTCTCGATCCACCGGATAAGCTCTGAATCAATCACGGCCAACTCCTTCACGATAACCTCGTCCAAGCAGAACCCGGCTTTTGAGATACCAGCCGTGGCTTGGTGGTTTCAATTGCGTCGACATCTGGAATTGAAATGGCCAGTGTTTCAGCCAACGGCCCAGCTCGCGGACAGATCCAGTGGTGCAGATTACGTGTTCTTGTGTGTAAACACCGATTGTGCGCATGCTAAATATCCAATTTTTAGCTCTATTTTCAGATGTCCGCTCGGAAATGGAAAAAAAGCGTGGGCTGCATATGTTCACCACTAGTCAGAATCAGCTCCTAGCATGACAATTGAGGGAGTCTGTAGAGTTGCATATGATTGTGCACGAAGGCACAGCACAACCCTGGAAACCGGCCGGTCCATGTGCAAGGTGGAATACGTGCATACGCACCCAAAATATTCCCAAACATGTGCACATTGACCACACTGTCCAGTAGTAATAATTCGATATCAATTTCCAAGGTTTAGAGCGGCGGCTGGGAGGGCGAAACCCGGATTACTTGATTGGTGCAAAAGATCCAATACTCGGGTGGTTGACTCAGGCCGGCGAACGAGAAAGCTATTGCATGCCCAGTTCAGTGATTATGGTCCGATCTCATCGGAACCTCTATCAGCTAAGGAAAACTACCCGAGGGCTGCGCTCGAAATTTCAACCGGTCCCCTCTAACGCTATGACGACACGACTTTTTTTGGCTTTGCAGTTGGAGCCAATCTAGGATTCCGACCTTACAAAACCGAACCTTAATCGTTACCGATCGGCACTAGCCTTGCCAAATAGCTCACGCCGCGAGGTTCTAATCTGGCGTGAAAGGGTGCGCCGAGGGGAGACAAAGCGGGGACCGGGATCGGGATCTGACCAATCACAGCGCTCCAAATGGAATTACCCAGCCAAAACACCCAACCGACATTGCCCGATAAGCCCTGCGTTATCGGATTAACTCTGTCCAATGCTGGCAGTGCGGTCCTGCCAGGTGGGGGAAGGTGCGAAACCGGCTTGCCCAGTCACCCAGTAGAGCACGACTCTAGAGTTCATATATATTTTAGTATCAGACGCCACTTTTGGTCTTACCCTTTTTTTTTTACTCTTTTTCTTTTCTCTTTTGCTTCTGAATTGAACTCCTTTTGGCCGTTGGTAACGTTATAATCTCGACCAGTTGGAATTTTATTCGTTTTTTTTCAAGGATCAATTGCGGCGTTCGACCTACATAGACAACAACACTTCAACTTGCAAAACTTGAATCAATCAATCCTCATTGCATCATAGTCTTGTCGAGTTTTGGCATCACGACTGAGTTTCTATTACGACTTACTAACAAGTAAGCTACTATTATTCGAGTCTATCTAACAATCTCTAGATAACGAATTTTCAAACAACACAAACAAAAAAAGTTTAGTCCCATTGACTGAAGGAATCGACAATTCGATCTATCCAATCAGGAATCAGGAATTACGAATCACGACCATTATAACGTATGCATAAATCCATTATCATCATTACTCAATGCTAACGAATCACAGGATGGAAGAAGAAACATACGTGCCTTATAACTACCAAAACACCCCCGAGAACAAGAGCTGGGCGGGTGCTTTGCCAGTTAAGCAAGGACTCTACGATCCAGAATACGAGAAGGACGCCTGCGGTGTCGGGTTTGCTTGCCACATCAAAGGACGAGTTTCACACAAAATCATCTCCGATGCAAAGAATTTGCTTTGCAACATGACGCACCGAGGTGCTGTTGGTAGTGACGCTCGAGATGGTGACGGGGCCGGTGTGATGACGTCGATCCCTCACAAATTCATGTGCAAGGAATTCCACCGAGAGCATGATTTCAAGCTGCCACCACTCGGACAATATGCAGTCGGGAACATTTTCTTCTCGGCCGATGCTGAAATCCTGGCCGACTCGAAGAGCAGCTTCGAGCAAGTTGCCGATTCACTCGGCCTGCGTGTTTTGGGCTGGCGAGACGTTCCACGTGACTCCAGCATTTTGGGCCCCGCCGCATTGTCACGAGAGCCTGTGATTCAGCAGCCAATTATCGTGTTGACTGCGGCTTATGGCTCTGGGGTTGAGCCAGATACTACCGACGGGGAAGTATTTGACGAAAAGTTCGAAAAGCGATTTGAGCGGCAATTGTATGTTTTGCGAAAGCAGGCTACTCACACCATTGGTCTTCACAATTGGTTTTATATTTGTTCATTGTCGAACAAGAACATTGTATACAAGGGTCAGCTTGCTCCTGTTCAAGTGTACAACTATTACCACGATTTGGTGAATGTTGATTACGAAGGGCATTTTGCATTGGTTCATTCGCGGTTCAGTACCAATACTTTCCCGTCGTGGGATCGTGCTCAGCCGTTGCGATGGGCTGCACACAATGGTGAAATCAACACCCTACGAGGGAACAAGAATTGGATGCGGGCTCGAGAAGGTATGATGGAAAGTGCCTTGTTTGGTGATGAATTGGATCGATTGTATCCTATTATTGAAGAAGGAGGTTCTGATTCTGGTGCATTCGACAATGTTTTGGAACTTTTGGTCATCAATGGTGTTGTGTCATTGCCCGAAGCTGTAATGATGATGATTCCAGAAGCATGGCAGAACAACCCGGATATGGATCCAAAGAAGCGAGCCTTTTATGAATGGGCTGCTTGTTTGATGGAGCCTTGGGATGGCCCAGCTTTGTTCACTTTTGCTGATGGTCGATACTGCGGTGCCAATTTGGATCGAAATGGGTTGCGACCATGTCGGTACTATGTTACTGACGACGACCGGATGATTTGTGCTTCTGAAGTCGGTGTCATGTTGATTGAACCAGAAAAGATCATTCAAAAAGGTCGATTGAAGCCAGGGCGAATGTTGCTTGTTGACACCAAAGAAGGTCAAATTGTGGACGATCGAGAACTGAAGAAGAAGGTTGGTGAAAGATTCGATTTCAAGACCTGGATCCATGCTAATTTGATCACCATGCCGGAGTTGTTTGAAAAGATTGAGCGAAAGGGCCATACCAGTCAATTGACTCCAAAGATTGATTCTGTCAAGGTTCAGCAAGATCCTCGATTGATTTCGTTTGCTTATTCGTTTGAGCAGTTGTCATTGCTGCTTGCTCCAATGGCTCAAGATGGTAAGGAGGCTTTGGGTTCCATGGGTAATGATGGTCCGTTGGCTTGTTTGAGCAACCAACCACGAGTTATTTATGAGTATTTCCGACAATTGTTTGCCCAAGTCACCAACCCTCCGATTGACCCGATCCGGGAAGAAGTGGTCATGTCTTTGGAATGCTATGTTGGACCGCAAGGTAATGTGTTGGATATGAATCCAAAGCAATGCAATCGACTGCGGCTCGACTCGCCGGTGTTGTCTTTGGAAGAATTCTCAGCATTATCTCATTTGCAAGCGTACTATCCAAGCTGGACCATCAATAGTGTCGATATCACTTTCGAAAAGTCTGAAGGAGCTGGTGGTTACACACGAGCTTTGGATCGAATTTGCATGGAAGCATCAGATGCAATTGCCAATGACAATAAGATGATCATCTTGAGCGATCGGCAGATGAATTCCGACCGGTTGGCTGTTTCTGCTTTGATCGCTGTTGGTGCTGTGCATCATCATTTGGTGCGGCAGAAGCAGCGATCTCGAGTTGCTTTGATTGTTGAGACTGCTGAAGCACGAGAAGTGCATCATATTTGCTGTCTGGTTGGTTATGGTGCCGACGGTGTCAACCCGTACCTGGCTATGGAAACGTTGCTTAAGATGAACCGGGAAGGTTTGATCAAGGGTGAACTTACTGAAAAGAAGATCATTGAAAACTACAAGCATTCTTGTGATGGTGGTATTCTCAAGGTCATGTCAAAGATGGGTATTTCCACTTTGGCCTCTTACAAGGGTGCCCAGATTTTCGAAATCTTGGGTATTGACAACTCAGTGGTTGACCGGTGCTTTGCTGGTACTGCTTCGCGAATCAAGGGTGTTGGCTTTGACTACATTGCCAAGGATGCATTGCTATTGCATGAACGGGCTTATCCATCTCGACACACTATCAAGCCTGAAGGGTTGAGTGAATCTGGTGAATACCATTGGCGAGATGGTGGTGATGCGCACATGAACTCTCCATCTTCTATTGCCAACATGCAAGATGCTGTTCGTAATAAGAATCAGAGTGCTTATGACATTTACGCCAAGAAGGAATACGATGCCACCAAGGAATGTACTCTTCGAGGGTTGTTGGACTTTGATTTTGAAAACTCTGCTCCGGTGCCAATTGACCAGGTCGAGCCATGGACCGAGATTGTGCAACGATTTGTGACTGGTGCTATGTCGTATGGTTCCATCTCGATGGAATCTCACTCGACTTTGGCTGTGGCTATGAATCGACTTGGGGGAAAGTCAAACACTGGTGAAGGTGGTGAAGATTCTGAACGGTCTGCTGTCCACGAGAACGGTGATACGATGCGGTCCGCCATTAAGCAAATTGCGTCTGGTAGATTCGGTGTCACTTCCCATTACTTGTCTGATGCTGATGAGTTGCAAATCAAGATGGCGCAAGGTGCCAAACCAGGTGAAGGTGGTGAACTGCCAGGTCACAAGGTGTCGCAGTCGATTGCCAAGACTCGGCATTCCACTCCAGGGGTGGGGCTCATTTCTCCGCCGCCGCACCACGACATTTACTCTATTGAAGATTTGAAGCAGTTGATTTACGATCTCAAGTGCTCCAATCCACGATCGCGAGTGTCTGTCAAGTTGGTTTCCGAAGTTGGTGTCGGTATTGTTGCATCTGGTGTTGCTAAGGCCAAGGCTGATCATATTTTGATTTCTGGCCATGATGGTGGTACCGGTGCTTCGCGATGGACTGGTATCAAATATGCAGGTTTGCCATGGGAGCTGGGTCTTGCTGAAACTCATCAAACCTTGGTGTTGAACGACTTGCGTGGGCGGGTTATTGTGCAAACTGACGGGCAAATCAAGACTGGTCGAGATATCGCCATTGCTTGTTTGCTTGGTGCTGAAGAATGGGGTTTTGCTACCACTCCATTGATTGCCATGGGTTGTATCATGATGCGAAAGTGTCACTTGGTATGTTTATTTTTTTGATCAATGCTAACAAGAAAAATTAGAATACTTGTCCAGTGGGTATTGCCACGCAGGATCCAGAGTTGCGAAAGAAGTTTGAAGGTACTCCAGAACATGTCATCAACTTTTTCTACTACTTGGCGAATGAATTGCGAGCTATTATGGCCCGACTTGGTTTCCGAACCATTAATGAAATGGTGGGTCGAGCTGAAAAGTTGTTTGTTCGAGATGACTTGCGAAACAGCAAGACGTTGAATTTGGACTTGACTCCAATCTTGACTCCTGCGCATACTTTGCGACCAGGTGTCGCTACTCGAAATGTTCGAAAGCAAGACCACCGACTGCATGTTCGATTGGATAACAAGTTGATTGACGAGTCTGAATTGACGTTGGAAAAGGGATTGCCAGTTCAAATCGAAACCGACATTGTCAACACTGATCGATCTTTGGGTTCCACATTGTCTTATCGTGTGTCAAAGCGATTTGGCGAAAAGGGCTTACCATTTGATACTGTTCATGTAAACATTTCTGGTTCTGCTGGTCAATCGTTTGGTGCGTTCCTTGCTCCTGGTATTACTTTGGAACTGGAAGGTGATGCTAATGACTATGTTGGTAAGGGTCTTTCTGGTGGTCGAATCGTCATTTATCCACCGAAGAACTCTGTGTTTAAGGCTGAAGAAAACATCATTGTGGGTAACACATGTTTGTATGGTGCTACTTCTGGTAGCTGTTTCTTCCGAGGTGTTGCTGCTGAACGGTTTGCTGTACGAAACTCTGGTGCCACTGCAGTTGTTGAAGGTTGTGGTGACCACGGCTGTGAATACATGACTGGTGGTCGTGTGGTCGTTTTGGGCTCTACTGGTCGAAACTTTGCGGCTGGTATGTCTGGTGGTATTGCATATGTTTTGGATATGGGTCAAGAATTCGGCAACAGTGTCAACGGTGAAATGGTTGAATTGAGCCAAATCACCGACCCGACTGAGATTGCATTTGTGCGAGGCTTGATTGAAGATCACCGTCATTACACCGGCTCCGAGCTTGCCGGTCGATTGTTGACCAACTTCAACCGAATTTTGCCACGATTCGTCAAGGTTTTGCCGCGTGACTACAAGCGAGTGCTGGAGGAAGAAGCAAAGAAGATCGAGCTTGCCAAGAAGACGGAGCGATCTGGGCTGCTGCATTCTGTGCGGGAAGACCCAGAAGCTGATATCACCAATGGTGAAATCAAGCGAATTGCCATCTCTCGATCTAGCACTCCACAGCCGCACGAGCCGAAGGTGCAGGATCTGGAAGATGCAATTTTGGATATCAATGCTGAAAAGAAGAAGCCAGAAGCATTGGATAAGCTGAAGGGATTCATGAAATACAAGCGACGTTCAGAAAAGTATCGATCCACCAAGAGCCGAACCAAGGACTGGGCTGAATTATCCAATCGACTGACCAAGGAAGACTTGCAATATCAGACTGCTCGATGCATGGACTGTGGTGTTCCATTCTGTCAATCTGACACTGGTTGTCCAATTTCCAATATCATTCCAAAGTGGAATGAGTTGGTGTTCAAGAACCAATGGTATGAAGCGTTGCAACGGCTGTTGATGACCAACAATTTCCCAGAGTTCACCGGCCGAGTGTGCCCAGCTCCATGTGAAGGTGCATGTGTGTTGGGTATCAACGAAGATCCAGTTGGCATCAAGAGTATTGAATGTGCTATTATTGACCACGGGTTTGAGCAAGGCTGGATGGTTCCTCGACCACCGGTCAGCCGAACTGGCAAGACTGTGGCCATTATTGGGTCTGGTCCAGCCGGTTTGGCTGCGGCCGATCAGTTGAACCGAGCTGGTCATATTGTTACTGTCTATGAACGAAATGACCGACTCGGTGGGTTGTTGATGTACGGTATTCCAAACATGAAGCTGGATAAGCGAATTGTTGAGCGACGAACTGACTTTTTGGCTGCTGAGGGCATCACATTTGTCACCAACACTAACGTTGGTGTTGATATCACTCCACAGGAACTACGAGCTCAACATGATGCCGTGATCTATGCTGTTGGGTCGACCATCCCACGAGACTTGAAGATTCCAGGGCGAGAATTGAACAACGTCAAGTATGCCATGGAGCTTTTGGAATGGAACACCAAGTCATTGCTGAAAAAGACTTTGGAGGAAGTACGACCGTTGATTGAAGGCAAGAACGTTGTTGTGATTGGTGGTGGTGATACTGGTAACGATTGTTTGGGTACGTCTGTGCGGCACGGTGCCAAGAGCGTGGTAAACTTTGAACTGTTGCCACAGCCGCCAGCCACTCGAGCCAAGGACAATCCATGGCCGCAATGGCCACGAATCTTCCGAGTCGATTATGGTCATTCGGAAGTTGCTGCTCACTACGGCAAGGATCCACGAGAATACTGCATCATGTCCAAGGAGTTCATTGGTGACGATGAAGGAAACGTTTGCGGTATCAAGACTGTGCGAGTTGAATGGAAGAAGTCTGAATCCGGTGTCTGGCAAATGGCAGAAATCCCAGGCTCTGAAGAAACATTTGCAGCCGATTTGGTATTGCTTTCCATGGGTTTCATTGGCCCAGAGGCTCAGAACTTGAACGTGGCCCGAGACCCTCGAGGCAACATCAAGGCTACGCCGACTAACTACCATGTTGAAGACAATGTGTTTGCTGCCGGTGATTGCCGACGGGGCCAGTCGTTGATTGTGTGGGGTATTCAAGAGGGCCGTGGTGCGGCGGAGTGTGTTGACAAGTACTTGATGGGTGGCACCCAGCTACCGCGAGCGGGGGGTATTGTGGCTCGGGATTTGGAAGCCGTGCATGTTTCTCCAGTCAAAGCTTGAGATGTTAATGACGAATAGAGGTTGGGAATTGTGTGTTTTAGTATTTTTGCTTCGATATTGTTTTATGTATGGTTTTTAATGAATACGGTTATTGCTTTATTGCTCGTATGATCCGATGTTCAAAATGAGGGGGTGCGGCTCAGCACGGCAAGGCTGTTTCACGACGATCACATTTCGTTGGAGAAACTACTGTTATGGAATTAGTTCTCTTTTTAACTTGGTGATGGTAATTTCGGCCTTTCGTAGAAATAGGAGTAAAGGAAATATGCAATACAAATGTGATAGGTTTGGTACAAGTTCACAGTCCATTGCAATTAGGCTGGCAGGTGGGGGCCATTAGGGGCTGCTCATACAAATCAACCAGGCTAACCACTTCGAGAACAACATTTCTGACGATCTGCAATGGGTAAGTTTAGGAAAAATATATGAGGTCCTGCATCTCTCAGCTTATAAAAGTCGCCTCAATTCGCTTTCGCCTTCGCACTCTTTTTGTATCTTCATCAACCGACTTGAAAAACAACAAAAATGCCATTAATAAGCTTGCAGAATATCCCACTGGAAATCTTCCTTGAGATAGCCAGATACTTCAATGCTATTCAGCCACTATTAGACCTGAGGGCGTGTAACCGGTACTTCCACGACCTTATTACAAGCTCAAATTGGGACAGCAAATTGGCGATACTGGCGCTGAACGATAGGATATTCTCCACCAAACAAGACTTCTGCTATACGAATAAGCATGATTCTACTGTTTTGAAAGCGATGAAATACTCGGTAATGAAGCAGCGGCTCAAGTCAGGTACGCTTGCAACCACTCCAGCGCTGGAGGATGTTGAAGAACCTTTCCTTAACAAGCTGGATACGCAGTTTGGCGACACAATTATCATGTCGTGCGATGCCTTTCCGGAGTTCCAGAAGATGTCTCTGCCGTCTGAATCAGAAAATGGTGATAGTACAGCGAGAGGATTCACAAACAACGGTTTTGTATACCAGATTGATGTCAAGCATGGCACATTTGAACTACTCGATCCAACCGGCCTCACCGACAGAGTCACCACAGCGAATCATCACCGAAGACTTCCTATCAATTTCAGCAATGATCGTGGAAGCTACTGCCCCGACGATTTGGAAATCATGTTTGAAGATGTCGTAGACCAAAAAAAGCGGCTCATTTGCATGTATGGATACCTATCGGAGACATGGCGCGAGTACGCAATACATGTCATTGATGACGGTGAGCTTTCATACAGCTGGCTGCCAGATTTAAGTGAGACAGGGCCCGGACGCCATTCATTTATCGACGAAGTGGTATACGGCCATGGTGTGCTTTTGATGCTTCTTGAAGTTTCCCGAGAGCCTTTGCTTCGGGCATACGAGGTCGAAACGGGGGAACTTCTTTGCGAACGGCTGTTACCTTTTGAATATCCTAACGGAATGAGCATGAGCGACAGCCATATTTGGCTTAAGGAAAAAAGAAAAAACTCTCTCTTCTGCATAGCAATTGATGATTTTCTTGACAACGGTGCCTGGACTAAAGTAGTACAAGGAAATTTAAGACTGGGCCTCTATTTCGGCCGTCAGCAGCTCAATGAAAGGTATGTTGCCGCATGCCACGGTAGCCGACTGTTATTGTACAACTTTGTGGCCAATGAGATCGGATACTACGGCCCGCCTGGTACGGCTAATCGGCCATACCATGGCATGTGGCTGATGGGTGCCCCAGGGTCCAAGCCCTCTTTTTTCGCTCATCGGACAATGGAAAAGTACGCTAAAGAATATCGTGAGTCCGGTATGACTGGTCCAGTTCCTTTGGTGAGCTTTCAACACATTCCCTCGGGTGTTTATGGTTATGCTGAGCGAAGTGAAGAGGAGGGAGGCCGTTACGAGCCACCTGACAATGTAAACATTGATCGTTGGCCATATTCAGATATGAATTATAGTGACTGTAACGATCTTGAACTTCTTGGGGTTTGGCATGCGAGGCTGAACAATGATTGCTCAGTTACCAGCATTGAGTTCTGCTTAAAACAGGATTACGACAATAGGGAAGCGGCTCGACATTTAGGTCCTGAAATACTTTTAGACCGAAGACGAGTTTTGGAGCAAATTTTGGATCATATGCATGCGTAAGGCTGGTAGAGTGCTTAGCCGCATGCGGCTCGCTCTGTGTTGACCCTCGCCGGGCCCTTCGGGGCAGGGTGGCGGTATCCTTTTATGGAGTTGACTATCTTGTAGACTTGGCGGCGGAAATTTCGAAGCGCATAGCAGTGGCATCTTGCTGAGCCGCAGTAGGAATATCCTTTAAAGAATCGATATTAAAACGAAATATACACAAAATATACACAAAAATTAGAAGAGTCCATCGATTTCACCATTATCATCCACTTCAACGTTCATAAACCCGCAATAAGTTGGCAAGCCTGGCATCAACGACACCTCGCCGGCCATAACGGTCAAGTAGCCACCGCCGACCGACACCTTGACGTCTCGAATTGGCACAGTGAACCCAGTTGGCGCACCCTTGAGGTTTGGATCATGCGACAGAGAGTACTGGGTCTTGGCGATGCACACTGGAAGGTTGTCGAACCCCTGCTTGGTGTACAGATCAATCTTCTTTCTAGCCAGCTCGGACAGCTCAATGTCGTCAGCACCGTACATCTTTGAGGTGACTTGACGGATGGAGTTTTCGATACCGAGGCCCTTATCAGTTGGATACAAAAAGTCAAACTTGTTCTCAGTGCCAGATTCAGCAGCCTTGATGATACCTTGGGCGAGGTCGACGGCGCCTGCACCGCCTTCCACGAAGTGGTTGGCAACGATAGCGTCCTCGGCTCCGTACTTGACGGCTTCTTGCTTGATCACATCGTGTTCAGCCGCAGAGTCGGTGCCAAACTTGTTGATGGCAACCACCACCGGCAAGCCGTACTGCTTGGCGTTGGAGATGTGCTTGCCCAAGTTGACACACCCAGCTCGCAACATGTCGAGGTTTTCGTGAACGTAGGCTTCTGGCAATGGAGCACCTGGCGAGATTGGTGGGCCACCACCATGAACCTTGAGGGCTCGAACGGTAGCCACGATGACAACCACGTCCGGAACAAGTCCAGATTGTCGGCACTTGATGTTGAAGAACCGCTCACCACCCATGGTGAAGTCAAACCCGGCTTCGGTGATAACGTAGCCCGGCTTTTCGGATTCGTCTTCGGTACCAGCGATCTTCAGCGCGATCTTGTCAGCAATGACAGACGAACAACCAACGGAAATATTGGCGAATGGACCAGCATGCACCAAACTCATAGAACCTTCGAGAGTTTGCATCATGGTAGGTTTGATGGCGTCCAGCATAATCGCAGTCAAGGCCCCACCTGCACCCAAATCATCGGCAGTAATTGGTTCACCCTTCTTATTGGACCCGACAGACATTCGGCCAAGTCGCTCTCGCATATCCTTGAGATCGTTACATAGGGCCAACACAGCCATGCATTCGCTGGCGACAGTGATGTCAAACCCAGTTTCCCGAGTAAAGCCCTTTTCAGTTGCAGCAGTACCCACAGTGATACCACGCAAGAACCGATCGCTGACGTCCACAACTCGACGCCATGTGATGGTTTCTGGGTCGACATCAAGTCGAGCGAACCGGGTGATTTCTTCTGGAGTCAGGTCGTCCGGGTTGGTCTTGTCAATACCAAGCTTCTTCAATCGTCGAAGCATGCTTGGAGAGAATGTTCGCTTACCATTCTTGGTTGGTACAAGACGTCGGTACAATGGGCCGTCCTTTTGAGTGTTTTCGTGGAACATTCGGGTGTCCAAAGCCGCAGCAAGCAGGTTGGTAGCCGCAGTGATGGCGTGCAAGTCCCCGGTCATGTGCATGTTGAACAGAGACATTGGCGAGATCAAACTTCGACCACCACCGGCAGCACCACCCTTGATGCCGAAGGTTGGGGCAGCAGATGGCTGTCGCACAGTGGCGATGGAGGTTCGGTTTTCATTCAAGTGCAAGAACGATTGAGCAAGACCAATGGTAGTGGTTGACTTGCCTTCACCCAATGGGGTTGGGGTGATACCGGTGACAAGAATATATTTACCATTGGTTCGGTGCTGCAGTCGCTGGAGAGTTTCCAGCTTGACCTTGGCCATGTAGTCACCATGAGCCTCCAATTCAGATGGCAAGAGGCCGACTTCCTCAGCAAGCACTCGCACGTTCTTCAACTTTTGAGCTCGGTCAACCACGTAATCAGCTGGCACTGGCAAGCTGGTGTCAATTGGCAATCTGGTGACATGTCGCTTCTTTTCTTCTTCGCTGAACCGCTTAGCAGATTCAACAACGTTCTCCAAAAGCATGGCAACGGTCATTGGACCAACTCCGCCTGGAACTGGGGTGAGCTTGGAGGCAACCTTTACAGCAGACTCAAAGTCGACATCACCAGTCAATCGCTGGCCAGACTTCTTGGTAGCATCTGCAATGTAGTTGGTACCGACGTCAATGACAACAGCCCCGTCCTTGAGCCATTCGCCCTTGACGTAGCCTGGTTGGCCAACAGCAGCCACCACAATGTCGGCTTGCTTAACAACATTGGCAATATTTGGAGTTTTTGAGTGCACCACAGTCACAGTAGCGTCGGCATTTCGCAACAAGTACGACACAGGGCTGCCAACAATGTCACTTCGCCCCAATACAACGGCAGACTTGCCAGCAATGTCCACCTTGGATTCCTTCAGCAAGTGCATGATACCCTTTGGTGTACATGGGATAAAGGCTGGATTTCCACCCTTCTTGGCCAACTCACCAACATTCAATGGACCGAATCCATCGACATCCTTCTTGTTCTCCACTGCATTGGTGATCACGGTCTCGTTGATATGCGATGGCAATGGCAATTGGACCAAAATGCCGTGCACAGATGGCTCGTAGTTGAGCCGTTCCACCTCGCTCAGCAAATCAGCCTGGGAGATGTCTTCTGGAAGCTTCTTGAGCTCACATAAAACATTGGCTTCTTGTGCAGCCTTGACCTTCATCCGCACATAGGTTGACGAATCTGGTCGGTCGCCCACTTGGAAAATGACCAGAGATGGCTGGAATCGCGGCGACTTGGCCTGGATCTCCTTCACCTCGGCATTGATTCTGGCCCGGATGTTTTTTGCAATCTGCGTGCCATCGATCAATTCAGCAGGCATCTTTTTTTCTTTAACAGTTGGTGTAGCCTGAAAGGGTTGTGAAAAAAACGAGATTAGTGGGGCGGGTGGTTTACAATGAGTCAATTGGGCAAATCAGCCCGGGACTCGGGACTCGGGTCATAACTGAATGCAGCGACTGCTGATACTGAGCACCCCAAGCATATTGAGCGTACGAACCTGCCAAAAAAAAA
>JAJLUP010000017.1:0-172144 GCA_030564285.1 Blastobotrys parvus | reverse complement strand
AATAATCAACTGTTCTAGTCCTACTCAGGATTCATCATGCACACCTCCAACCTTGCAGACAAACTTAACAACACAGTGGTCTCAATTGCAGCGAAATAATTGAGTGCTTCCATCAGAACTTTCAGATGGTGGTCGAAACTCGATTCATACTGACCCAGCGTAGATTCAAGCCAGTGCAGTAGCTCATCCGAGGTCAGCTCCTCGCCATTCTTACCAACCACCCTTTTGATACCTTGCCGGTCCTCAGCCGGCACCGAAGAAGGGTCGATTGATATCACCGTTTTGGTGCGTTGCAGCAGAAACTCACCAAACATCCGACATGCAAGGTACAGCTTTGCTTGCAGTTTCAGCAGCTTTTGGTTCGTCAGCATACACTCCTTCATACAAGTGTCAAGGTAGTACACATGATCCTCCATCAGCAAATCGACTGTCTTGGCGGAATTTAGCTTGGCGGTGAGCTTGGCCCAATTTGGCTCAATAACTTCCATCGTACAGAAATATAATACCTGCTGGATGAAGAGCAGCATTTTGACTCTCAACTTGGTGGCGCGCTTTTTCCATTCTTCGAGCCGCACATTCGCGGATTGATAGCGCCACGCTTTGGATTTCATGCTTTCAACCCACGAGTTGTTGAGAGACCTCTCAATGTTCTTCAACTCCACCAAATGTCGAAACAGCAGTTGGTATCGCAAAATGGTTTTCCGCGACAGAACCAGTGATGTCGGAAACGGGATCTTGAAATCGAGCTGGAGCCCCATCGTCGCGGTAAAGCTCTTGGCCTTTTTGTCCTTGTCTTCAAATGATGATGCGGCGGAGTCGGTGCGCGCCGCAGCCATGGTCATCATCTTTTCGACGATTTCGGGATCGCCGCCGAGACTAACTGCTTCATTGGGGTCCATGCCACTGACATTGACGATTTTCAACAAAAAATCTGTGACACTCGTGTGGCTCATGTCCACCAACACCTCATCCTTGAACGGATCTGTGGCCGAGATGGACCCCGGCTGCCGTAAAGACATATCCAAAAGATACTGGAGCTTGGTAATTGATGCTTTTCTTGACGGCTTTGAGAGCTCATTCTCGGCAATATCCATAAAGTTGATAAAGAAATCTGCCCGATCGAGAAAGAAATAATGCTTCAGCGAAGAAAGCCGCGCAGGAAGATCGTGGGTCTTGATCAAAAGGCTCAACAACGACATGTTGGCATGGGTATAGGCTTCAGTGAGGCTGATGACAATTTGGCTGTCTTCAACAGAATCAAACTGCTCCTCGATATTCTTGCTGACGTCCGTTCCGCCGCACTCGCGTACCACATTCAGATACTTGCCAGCAAGTAACACCTTTTCATGCACATCCTTACCGGACAGCTGCAACGGCAAGTCGTCTTTTCGAATCGTATACCGCTTGTCCCAGTATTCATCGGTATAGTCCATTTCCATTCGTTCTCGTTTGATGCTTTTCAATTCGCGGATCATAAACTCTTCATGAGGGTCATCAATGATCCCCTTGTGTATCCACAGGCTCAGCATGCGCAAGTATGGCTTTGACGCGTCTTTTAGCAAAGTTGTCAACAGCTTCTTCGCGGTGGGATCCCCGGAATGCGATTTCAGCCTTTCAGCCAGAAGCCGCAGAATTGAACCACCTTTACACACCGCAGACCGGGTTTGCGATACCGCCATGCCCAATTCATTCAAATCCTTACCGCCTTCCTTGAGGGACTGCAACACCTTGTCGAAATCGTTGAACATGTTTGCCGCTTGCTTACTTTTCTGCTCGTTGGCCTGTAAAATGACATGTGCAAGGTCGTAACAATGATGCAGTGTCGTGCCCAAATGCCCGGTCTGAACATTCATACTATGTAGAGTAAATCCTGTGTTGTGGCTTACCTGACGTTCCAATTGCGCAACTTGCAGATTGTACTCGTTCAGGATCTTTCGTATACTCGCACATAATGCCTGGTTGACAAGCCCAAACTCGTTCTTGCTCTGGTAGTCAACAAAAGACCTCAATGCCAGCGCATGCCGCGCAGTTTCTATAATAGACCGGGTCAGGTCTTTCAAGCTTGGATCCAGGCTCTTGCTTATGCGAAATTCGGGCCCTTTCAGGCTGTCGAATTGGATTGTAGGGTCGTAGGTATCACTGTACCGGATATAATAGCCCTCGCACCCCATCATGGCATACAGAACATCCTCCATTATGAGAGCTTCTTGAGTACGCGTATCAACACGATCCAGCGACGCGTGCTGTTTGAATTTCGATGGAATATGGGCATATTTTGGCATTGGAACGGTTTTGGACGCCAGTGTTGATACCGAACTCTCGCTTAGAGCAACGTGCGGTCGCCAATCAATGGTACGCGACGACCCATTGGAGTCCACTCGTTTGGACTTGCTCGATATTCTCTGAACATTGACATTCTGTTTAATTGTTAGCTTTTTTTGGCTTGCAAAATCTTACCGTGGTTGTCTCTCGACGAACGTATTCCACCCGCTCGCCAGTCATGTTGAGGTCGTTGAAAACCTCCCACCTCCCGCGATGGTTTATTCACCACCCATCATCACAATCACAAATCGCCACCGTTCAATATGTTTCTAACCCGAAGTGAATACGACAGAGGTGTCAGCACTTTTTCACCAGAAGGTCGGCTTTTTCAGGTGGAATACTCTTTGGAGGCTATTAAAGTATGAATTGTTTTTTCTTGTAATTGTCTAACTCAGTACTAGCTTGGTTCTACTGCCATTGGGGTTTGCACCAGTGAAGGGGTTGTTCTTGGTGTGGAGAAACGAGTTACTTCATCGCTATTGGAATCATCTTCAATTGAGAAGATTGTCGAAATCGACCGTCATGTTGGTTGTGCCATGAGTGGGCTCACTGCCGATGCCCGAACAATGGTGGATCATGCTCGAGTCGAATCTGTTAACCATTCTTTCACATACGACGAAGCAATTAAAGTGGAATCAGTCACACAATCGGTATGCGATCTGGCATTGCGATTCGGTGAGGGTGCTGATGGTGAAGAGCGAGTCATGTCACGGCCGTTTGGGGTGGCGTTGTTAATTGCCGGGGTGGACGAAAACGGACCTCAATTGTATCATACTGAACCGACCGGTACATTCTATAGATATGATGCCAAGGCTATAGGAAGCGGAAGTGAAGGTGCTCAAGCGGAATTGCAAAACGAGTACCATTCATCATTGACGATGGAAGAAGCGGAGATTTTGGTATTGAAGGTGCTACGACAGGTCATGGAAGAGAAATTGGACTCCAAAAATGTTCAATTGTCTAGTGTTACACAAGCAAACGGATTCAAGATTTATACCGATGACGAAATGACCGGCGTTGTTGGTCGATTGGAGGCCCAAGTTGTTGACGAGCCAATGGCATAATACATATATATATGTATATATATATATTAGAAACAAAATAATAAAAATATATGAAGCTTATTCGATCAGATGCGAATATTCAGGAATCTCCTTGAGCTTGGAATACAAAAACTTTTCCAATTTACTAGCGTTTTTGAAATATGTCGTGGTTTCATTGTTGTATGACCGACAATTGTTGAACACAAGTCGGGCATCATACAAAAAGTCTTCCATAGACGTATATGCATCAAGTTCAAGCCGCTGTTCCATGGCAGACAAATCCATTGGCTCCTTTATTACGTTGTAATAATCTGGAACCTCATCTCGAGATACTGGTTGAGCAAATGGCCAAGCCGAAGGATGGTTCTGGAGTTCGCTGAGTAAATGCGTCATGACAGCAAAATGCGGCCCTCGTTTTGGACGTCGTGCTAATTCATCCATTTCTGGAGTCCAGCCGGCTTCTTTCAATCCAGGAATAGACATTGGATCGATAGGCTCGGGGTTATCTTTGAACCGTTGGATTCCTTTGTGAACAATATGCGATTTTGATATCTCTCGAATCTTGCGCATGATTGCGGCTTTCTGCAACAGTAAGATCTTGCTAGCATCCAGATACCGTATGCGTGGAAGCATTGAACACTGCATGATTGTACCACCTTCGTAATCTTTAATATACCCCATCCATATTGATTTGTCGAGAGTGATTTCTTTGGTGAACCCTTGCTTCTTGAAATAACCAATGGCATAGTTATCGGCGTAGGTCAAAAAGTACATGATAGGGCTGGTATTTTTGACATAATCTTTCAGATGATTCATTAAATGGGCACCATACCCACGAACCTGTTCTGTAGATGAGATTGCACAAAATACAATTTCGGCAAACTTGCGTGAATCAAACGGACGATATGTAATGCCACCAACCACCGTCAACGGCTTCCTTACCACCGCAATTGACAAATGACTTCGATCATATACCAATCGGGCAATATATTCTTTTGGCATTTTAGGCAATTGCTTTTGGAAAATATTCTTCAGCCCAGTAAGGATCATCATGTTTTCCTTGGAATTGTCGTTATTAACCACTCGAAACTCAATCTTTCCTTCTCGTTCCTCCACCGCAGCAGGCCGTTCTTTATACTTGTATTCCACACCATCAAATGTAAACTTGCGCACGTTCTGGTCGTCCTTTTCAGCCTCATTCTCATTATCGTTTTCTTTTTCATCATCCTTGTCGTTGTCGTCATTTTCACCGTCCTCGTCACCGTCCTCATCGTCGTTTTCTTTATCATCTTCAACTTCATCGTCCTCATTATTGTGGTGGGTTTCTTTCTCATCCTCATCTTCTTCAATTGCAGCACCTTCATCTGTTAGTTCGTCATCCTCAGCTTGCTCGGTTTTGACGCGTTTGGGCTCCTGTTCGTCGTCGAGGTCTAGTGTGGAGCTTTTACGCTTGCCATCCTCTTCGTCCCTGGTCGTCATGTTACCCGCCAAGTGTCGAAGAACCAAAGAGATACCGTGCAGAATTATGAGCAAATAAAAAGACCGAGCAACCCCAAATCAATGTTGGGTTGATTCTTAGTTGAGGTATGCAATGTCGCTAGCCTCCCCACCAGACATTTCATGATCGCACGATGAAATATCCCAACCCCGGGCCGGTATTCCCAGCTGATCGCGACAGCCGGGTAGGCACCGCGATTCAAGATTCTAGAAAAGAATTGCTCAAGCTACTCGGTCTATTTTTACGTAGAAAGTCTAAAAATCATCCTCTGATCCAGAGTATGCCATGTCCTCAATATTTTCAGCATCGGCCTGTACTTGTTTGAGCCCGCAAACCTCTTCAACATAACCCGGTTCGTTCAATGCCCGCTTGACAAAATCCCAGCCATGTTCGCGCCATAAACTCGTAATGTGTGGAGAACAGGCACTGCAATGAACATAGCTCGGACCCCAGATCTTTCTTGTCTCGAAAGTGTGTAGGAAATATCGAATTTGGTGCGGTATTTCACTCAGCACGTTTCCGTCACCACCCACCGGCGCCAGCCCCTGACGCGGGTGCTGCTTGATAGATGCAAAGAGCTCGATAGCTGAGGCTGAAGCTTGCATAGCAACCCCTGGTCGAGTGACTGTACACATTTGGTCAAGTGTTTGGTTAGAAACACTGTCAATAGGTGCTACAACATCGTTACAATAATAGCACCCAAGATGCGGCGCGACATCCTCAGCCGCAGATATGCCGTGTCGCATCACCACCGACGTATCAAATCCAAGTGCAACGTTGATGACAAGCTTCGACATGGCTGCAGTTATCACAGTTGGCAGCCATCGACTCTCTCGACTGTCCATCAACAGGAAAATAGTATCATGCTTTTCAATAAGGTCCAACAATTGGTCGTAGTCGTCCTTTTGACGCGATTCGTTAGTAATCGGATGCCCTGCCATTGGAATGTCGATATTGAATCCCTGGGCATCAACCGATGGATAAATAGTTTTCAATGCCTTGGCTGCTTGCTCCGCCTTGGGTTTTCCGCCGTCTAGACAATCCTCGAAGGTATACAATGGCTGTCGTACTGGATTCGAAAACGATACAGTTCCATTGTCAACCAAGGTGATTTTCCGAACACCCCATCCCAGCAACCCTCGTGCAATATAGCTTCCCAAGGTTCCTGCACCCAGCAACAAACAAGATGATTTCTGGATCACGTCGAGATCCAGTTCCGGAGCAATTCGCCATTTCATCAACTTCAAGTTTAGATCAACACTTTGATCTGCTCGTTGTTTAGGATTCATTAATGAGTTCAGATCCGCTGTCTTTGGTGCCAGCTTTTCATTGCTGTTTCTTTCCCATCCAGTGACCTTGACTTCTGTATCAAGACGAGGGTTTATCGTAATGTCCGCCCAAAAGCTTCGTCGTGTATTCTCCAAATGAGCATGATCCCGATGGCACAAAATCGACACTTCACTAAGCCCTAAATCCCCTAACAATGCCATCAGGTTTCGAAAAGGCCAACTGACCACATTGTCGATAGTACTACAATCCTGAAACCCGACCAGTTTTGGCTCACCATCACCAAAAAATGTTTCGTGCTCAACCAATCTACCGACAATCCATTTGCCGTCAACTTTCTTCAACAAGTAGAATCCCCATTGATTCGGATCAACGCCCTTTTGCCACTGCTCGATGGCTGTTGTCAGCGCTGGATCATCAGCCTTGTGCTGATGCTTCAGCTGCCAGTCGACGGTGATGGCAGGAAATGCAAACCAGTAATAAAACTTGTACTTTTTCAAATCAGAGTACGAGATCACATGGAACCGTACCAGCTTTGAAGGATCGGTTACTGCGTCTCTTGATTTTATCTGCTCGGCCAATTCATCGCCTTCTCTCTGCATCAACTTTGACTTATCGAGCACTCTAAACGATTCGAGCGTATTGACATTGGTGATAAACCCCGTCGAAGTGTAGCTCGATGGACGCCTAAATGGTTAGTAAAATGATAGTCAGGCTACAACAACATACGTAGAGGGAAGCTCTGTACTGCTGAGCCCCTCTCCCGAAAGGGACATCAATGGTGATTTGGCTACCGCCACAGGAACGGAGTACGATCCAATGATTGGCAGCGTAGACTCACTCAGCTTGAGATCATTTAGCTTCTTCTCCGACAGCGATGCGAAAAAAGACAGGTCAACGAACGACTTGAATGGCGCAAGTTTGAGCTGATCGGTCATTATGGTGGCAATGAGATATGTTGGGGAAGGAGGTGTTGTGGGGCTGGATAAGGGTGGCGCCAATACGAGACCTCCTGACTTACGGGAGCAGGGCAGGCTGGGCTATCTTATCGCGTATGTTTGGACGCAGTGCGGTAGCTCAATGTTCATTCTATCTCTATTGATCATCATTGAATTACCAAATCTAAAAACATCGTTCAATCGAAAAGCAGGGATCATTTATTTAATTATTCCAATGCTGCGGCTAGCTGTTGTATCGTGTAACCGGTTGAACTGCCTAGCCAGCGTCCACGGGAACAGTGCAAAGCAGCACTGGTTACCGGCTATGGGTTACTCACCGGCGGAGTTACAATCGGAGCCGAGCTTGGTGTGCGCGTGCGCCAGCACTCCTATGCCCACCCCCCGCCCACCAGCTTCCCGGAGAGCCGGGGAGCTCCAGTAAAGAAAAATTTGGATCTTGTCAGTGGTGGTGGTTGCCTGACCTTTTTTTTGTTCCTATCTCCGCTCAGTTGCTTGGTATTCATCCTCCTTCCTACCTTTCTCTTATATACCCTCCTCATTTTCTCTTTCAACCTCTCCATTGTTTCGTTGTATAAAAGCTTGTTGCCTAGCCAAGCATTACGACCAGTTCGTGAGGTGCCTGATCAATCGACATTGTAAAGAGCTGTGAAAAATCAAATCAATCAGAAACACACTTTCCTCACCACGTCTTGCCACCATCGTCATCATGGTTCTTGCATACAGATCTTCGCACAATTACGAGTATGGTAATACAAAACGAACCAGCTAACCAATGCCAGCTTTGACTTTTCGACTACAAGTCTTGCGTACTTTAACAAATATCCAAAGTATGTGCCACAACCACCGCTTGACGATTGAGCATGCTAACCCAAATACAGTCCATTCTCATCGCATGTTGCCTCAGCAGATACCGTTGCTCAATGGGTGGATAAGGATCAAAAGCTGCATACCGAACGATTGATTCGAAAAAAGGGACGGTTGCCTGCATTTGTAAAGCCATTTTTGGGCAAGATTTCGGAATCATGGGTATTGGAAACGACTATTGTGGATCCAAACAACAAGACACTTGAGAGCTGGACCCGGAATTTGGACCATACGGGCGTATTGAAGGTCAATGAATTCAGCTTTTATCGAGGAGCCCAACCCAGCAAAACCCTCGTGCAGAATCATGTTTCTTTCGAATCAAACTTCGGCTGGGGGGTACGAGATCGAATTGAAAAATGGTCATACAAACGGTTTCTCAAGAACATTAGCCAGTCACGACAAGGAATGTCATTTGTAATGGCAAATCTGCGTGAAAAGGGGGTCATTGCATACCGACAAATGCAATCGACTCGGGAGGGAGTGAAAAATTGATATGAACAAATAACAGCACGTCCTCGGAAATACCTTCTGCATCTCATAGTATTTCGAGAGACCTTATTTATATGTAAATAGTTGATCAATCAGCTTAGCCATTGAAAAAAAAACCGAATTTGGCAAACGTCGCACCGTCTATTCCAGTGGCTCATCATTTGCGTGGGTTAAAGCCTTCAATACTGGCACTTCAACCTGTAAAACGTTTACACAAAGTCAAGAGTGATCGTAAATCTACAATTGTGCACAAACGGCATTCATTGGAACCCTCGTTGAGGTGCTTTGCTTCAGGGGGATCGGCCGGACCCTGCTGATTGGGCATCCAGCATTGGCCATTCTGAGCGGCCAAATCCTAAAACACCAGGGATAGTGCTTTCTGGCATATTAATTTAATAGCAATTATATAAAATTAATTATTTCACAATATTCTACCTGGCAGTTCGCCCTGGTCCCTGGTTGATGGTGTGGCGCGGCTGAAGGGGATCCCAACAGAACGGAAACCAACCCTCATACAAGCCGATCATCTCACATCTCTAGAATTCCTTGAAACTACTGCGACTTCAAGGTCACATATTTTGCGCTTCAATTTCATTCGCCCCCAAACCTGAATCAGGATAGATTTGAGTTCCCTTGAACGGTATACATCTGGAAGATTATCCGAAATTAACAAAATAAGCCCCACTCTCCTTCTAGTTTCCCCAATTGATCATATACACACCAACTGCCATCGATGGTCTCATTGTTTGCACGACACAAGTATTCTGCTGTGATGGACTCCTTAACCAACTATGCGGAGAATGCCGAGTCACTGGCATGCCAGTGCGTTTCTGACCTGGTTCCCGCTGAGATCTCGTGGTTGGATGAAAGAATTGCCCAATGCGAAGAGATGTTTGACGGCGAAAGTCCGGATGCGGATTTATTGACAGAAATGGTAGGTGAATATTTGCAGGTGCAGCGGTGGAATACTAAGGAGATTCTTTCCAATACCAGCTGTGCATTGTCGCTCTTGGTAACGTATGTGGAGGTCAATGCGATGACAATGAAGCTAACATACATAGTCGGTCCAGTTGTTTTGGTATGTCTAACTCAATTTTACAGATTCTAACAATAAAGAGGATAATGTGAAATTCATTAAACAGCGATTTCCGCAAAAGCAGAAGCAATCTGAACGTCGTTTGAAAAAGAGCCGACGGCGATTGCGCCAAGTCGAATCCGTTTGGAGTGACATCCCACTCCAAGAGCAACTGGAACATGTCTTGAGGGTCAAATTGGAGATGGTGCGTTTAAAAAATCTCCATATTTTACTTATTACTGCTATTCAGAGAGAATTTGTTCGATAATATGATAAACGCCAGGGTGTTACAATGCCTCTGTCATCATTCCTTTAATGTCGCCGCGCCTCAGCAAGCAATGTCTAGAACATGCATGAGATCCCCCATCACATATCACACCCCACAAGTAATGGCAGCGTCTACACCATCACCACCAACTGCTTTGTAGGAAATATAAATATCTCTTTAATCCCAGATTGTCGTTTCCCCTTCTTCTCACTCACCTTTTTTTTTTCCTCTTCTCATTACAACCACTTTGCAACAGTACCCACCACTTTCCAACCCCGGCGTTTGAGCTTCTTCTGCTGTTTTTATACTGTTCTAAATAATCCAAGTCTGCGTTATTTTTCTTTCTACCCCATATTCTTGGCAATGTCTGCAATTCCAATGCAAACGCCACCAACTTCAAGTGGCGCTGGCTCCAATGGAATGACCAAGTGTCCAGCATCGCCAGCGCCAGTGGGCAATACTGTCGACTCGACTGAAAAGGCAAACCTATTGCTCAATGTAATGAACCATGCGACTGATTTGGGTATGCTCATTTTAATTGATATTGGCTAACGATTTGACCAGGCCGAGATTCTGATGATGCTGCTAGTTCAGCTATTGAAGTGTCCGGCAATGAAAGCGCCGAAGCTGAAGCGACCCATTTGACATTGAGTAATGACGGCATCGGCAACAAAACCGCTGATGACGATGAAGCGTCAATGAGTTATAGCATTAGCAGTGGCATCGTCGCCGACAAGAATGATGATGAGACCGATGGGTCCGTGCCTTCTGTCTTCAACACTGCGGCTGAGCTACCAGGGCTCACTGGAAATAAGTCGGATATGGATGAACACGGGTCAGATGGCAGCAAGGAAGGAGATGCTACGGAATATGGAAGCGATGGGAAGAACGATATTGACGATGATTGCCAAGACAACGATGGTGAAGAGATTCGGCAAGCAGGCAATGTCACCGAGAACTGTTCTGAAGCTTCTAGTTCCAACTTGGAAAACAAAACAACTACCAAGGAAGATGACGGGAAAAGCAATGTGTCGGGTGGTCGGGTTGTCAGTAATGCTGCTACAGTTGCAGCCACTGCGCGGGCCGCCGCCGCATCTATTGCGGTGAAAAAGCCTCGGGGCCGGCCATCATCCTGTGTGTTTGTTGCTAGTTTGAGCGCGGCGCACACGGACGACCAGCTGTGTCACTCGGTTGAAGAGCATTTCAAGCAATGGGGCAAGATCACTTTGGTCAAGGTGTTGCGAGACCCAAACAACCGCCCATATGCATTTGTGCAGTACTCCAACGACGGCGATGCGGCTGACGCATTGATTGGGGCTCAACACACCACTTTGAACGAACGAATCATTCGAGTTGAACCGGCGCGGGTCAACCGAACATTGTATGTTACTCCATTGAAGGATTCATTGGCGGATGAAGGGACTGTTTATAAGTTCTTGTCCCAATATGGTGAAGTTGAGCAATTGGTGTTCAGCAAGGTGCCGCTTGGAAGCTACAAGAAGGGCGCCAATTGGTATGCCAAATTTGTCTATCGCGACGACGCTATTCGAGCATTTGCCAGCTTGCGAGTTGATAATGATTGGTCATCTGAATGGGCGCAGAACTTGGATTCTGGTATGTCTCAGAATGCTATTGACAAGCAGAGTGTGTTTGTTGGCCAGTTGGACCACCGGGTGACCAAGGAGTTGTTGATGGATCGGTTTGGTCAACACGGGGTCATTATCGATTGTAACGTCATCATTAGACAGCCTGGCACTGAAGACAACAATGGTTTGCGGAACAACAGCTCGTTTGCATTTGTCAAGTTTGCCAGTGAGCAAGCCGCCGCAGAGGCTGTGGAGCAAGAGAACCACACTGTGTTCATGGACAAGACCATTCATGTGCAATATCGAGAGTTGAACCACCACAACACCCAGCACAACAAAAACTCGTCCGAATACAAGTTGAATCTGGCACCACCGCCAATCAGTGTTCCAAAGTTTACCAACACAAATGTATCATTATCTGGTCGAGGAGGAAACTTGCGACATTCCAGCATGCCAGAGACTCCAACTCTACAATCCAAGAAGATCCAACAGCAACAGCCGTCCAAGTACTCATGGCGGGTTTCTTCCTTGCGAGGATATTCTCCACCAAGTGTTGTTGAGGTTTCAATGCAGGCCCAACACGGATCTTCTCCGTACAACTCACCAAGCCCATCTACAAACTCGTCCTCTCCAATGTCGGTTCGTCAATCACCACAATCCACCATGTCTTCTGCCAGCTCGGCCAAGGTGTTAAGCCATTGGGGCAGTCGTAAAGGGTCATATGAATCGGTGAACAACGCCAATTTGTACTCGCCGCCGCACAAGCGAGACCGCTACAGTGCCATCTATCCCGCTGACAATGGTGGCGATGGCCCTGGGTCCAGTATGTTCAACGACGGCAAGGAAAATGCTGCTTTCAAGAGCAATGATTCAACACATGTGTCGCTGTATCAAAAGTCGATGTCTCAACCTCAGCCCCAGTCCGCTCAGACAGCGGCAAAGTTTGACAAGCTCGAACATATCCGACCATTTGTTCCACGAAATGCAACTGCTGGTGTACTGGATGCTACTTCTAATGCCAACGCTGGCAAGAGTGGGTTCAATACTTCTTCTTCCACCCCGAATCCATATTATTCCATGAACGGGTATTATCCCCAGGTGCCAGTAGTGGGCATGCCGCCGCCGCCGCAGTATTATTCATATGATGGTGTACACCCTCCTCCAGCGCCTCAGCCAATGATGTATCCACCACCGTATTACTACGGATACCATTATCCGATTCCCGCTCCAGCCCAGTCGCAGCAACAACAAGCCCAACCGTCGGGAGCTTCTGCTACTAGTCGACCTGGTCAATCGCAGCCAAAGCCCTCTCACCAGCCATCGCATCCGCCTCAACAACGAGAGTATTCGCAAGAATATCGAATGGGCAGTCAAATCCCGGCTCAATACACCAAGCGGGTGTGAGGCTGATTTAATTTTTTTTCATGCTGCCTTCTATTTTTATTTTTATTCATATTCTGCATCCTTCATGGAACGAGGATGGAGGTGTTATTATTATACTCTTAATGTATGTCGCTAGAATTAATGACTTGCTCTGCCGCGCAACGGCGCGATGCCCGATGTCTCGTCCCGACATGGTCTAGGGGAAGACAAATGGTTCATCGATACCCAATATCCATCATTGACGCACCAGAGGAGATGAAATGCGGGGCGATAGAGACTGGCGTCCTTTTTCGATATGAAGAGGTCCGTCGCCGGCTGTTCCCTAATGGGGAGTTGCGAGCAATGCTATGGGGGAATACCCCGGACGCCACAGATTCACATGCGCCATAGAGCGGTCACAGACAGCACTGGGCTAACCCCAACGGGCAAGTCTGAGGGGTCAAGTCACCGGGGGAGGATAGGATGCCCACCTCATTAGTGGCATTAAAAAATAGCACGATGATGGAACCATTTTGACACAGCCCCCTTGAATTAAGAAAAGCCCAACGAACTACAGACCACAGAGAGATAAGACAAATTGGTGCATATTGGAAGATGATTCTGATGCCGTGCGGATGGTACGATTTGGAATCGACTGGCTGTGGAAGCACGGTCGCCGGCCGGAAAAAAACATAGAAAAAAATCTGTGACCAGCTGCAAGCCCGAGCCCGAGCCCAACAGCCCCAATCCAACGCCGCCCGCCGCCTCTCTCCGGACTGGGGATAAAACCGCCCCCTCCAGCTGCTTTCATTCTCTTCTCTTTTCTATTTCACTCTGCAACGACCAAAATGGTGCCACCACAATTACAGCAAGTCCCTCCAGGCCGAGCCGCGACCCCAAAGTTCCGGCGACGGCGGTCATCTCGAGACGAAATCGCCGCAAACGACAATGAAGTGCCTAACACACCGGTGTTTCTCGACAACCGACTTCCGTTGCCATACTTCAAACAGGACATTCTCAAGCTGGTGCATAGTCTCAAGATCTCACGATGGAGACGGTGGATCGATCCAGAGATGGCTGCTGATTTGGAGGTCAAGAGAATATCTGGTGCTTTGACTAATGCCATTTACTGCATAGCTCCCCCGCCGTATATCAAAGATAAGGTCAAACAGGCATATTTAACGGATCCCACCATGGGCATTAAGAAATCGTATCATCAATGGATGCCACCAAAGCTCTTGCTTCGAGTATACGGGCCTCAGGTGGGTCATTTGATTGATCGAGATACTGAATTGTCAGTGCTACAACGACTGGCGTTGAAGGATATTGGCCCTCGACTACTGGGGACCTTTATCAATGGCCGATTTGAACAGTTTTTGGACGCAAATCCATTGACTAAAGAAGATCTTCGCGATCCAGATGTATCTGTTCAGATTGCCAAACGGATGAGAGAGCTGCACGACAATGTACCGCTGATTCCGTCCGAACGGGTTCGTGGACCTACTGTATGGGTCAATTTTGACAAGTGGCTGGGGCGAGCAGTCGAAGTTATGGAAGAGCTGGAAAAGAAAACCCCTGGATCCATCAGAAGCATCCTCCAAACCGACCTGACCACGTTTTTGGCGATGGTTCGGAAGTACCGAGCGTGGCTGATGAAGGAATATCGAGGAGAAGAGGCAATCAAGAAGGAGATGGTGTTTTCCCATAACGATACTCAATACGGAAACATTCTTCGATTCAATCCAAAGCCCGGATCACCATTGCTGGCTGCTAGAAATGAACATCGTCAACTGATTGTTATCGACTTCGAATACAGTGCTGCAAACGTACGAGGATTCGAACTAGCAAATCATTTCTGCGAATGGATGAACGACTACCATGACGAATCCGCGCCGCACAACATTTGGCAAGACCGGTTTCCTAACCACAAGCAGCAATTGAACCTTGTTCAAGGCTATGTAGAGCATGGGGTGGAATCGTTTGACGACGAACAAAAAATGGAACAAGAAATCCAATATCTATTAAAGCAAGCCCATGATTGGCGGCCATCAGTACATCTATACTGGTGTATCTGGGGTGTTGTACAAGCGGTGGTGGATGAGCCGCAGGATCAACAGGAACGGGAAGAACGGGACAAACAAGAAGGGTACCGATTTATCGAAAGCGATGGTGCAACTACATCTCCTACAATGAATAACGAAGACAATGACGATATACAAGAAGATTTTTTCGATTATGTGGCATATGCCACTCAGAAGGCCCAGTTATTCTGGAGTGATATGATCCAGTTTGGACTTTTGGATCAACAAGAGTACCACGGGACTGTGAGATTCATTCAAAACGGTGCTTAGGGTATACATGTGAAATTCATTGAGAATGGTGCTTAGGGTATACGTATATGAAACAATTTTTTTTTTGTTTGTTATATAATACTACTAGATGAAAAAGAGAAAAAACATTTACATCAAAAGCATCTTTCTTGGATCTTCGATAAATTCCTTGATAGTCTTCAAGAAGGTGACAGCTTCTCGTCCATCCAACAATCGATGATCGTAGGTCAAAGCCAAGTACATCATTGGTCGGGAAACAACTTGACCGTTGACGACAACAGCTCGTTCCTTAACACCATGAAGACCCAACACAGCACATTGTGGCATGTTGATGATTGGAGTACCATACAAGGAGCCAAACACACCACCATTAGAGATTGTGAAAGTACCTCCACTCATGTCTTCAAGAGTCAACTTGTTATCCCGAGCCTTGAGACCAAGTTCGGAAATTTCCTTTTCAATCTCCACAACGTCTAGTGCTTCGACATTTCGGACAACTGGGGTGACCAAGCCCTTTGGAGTGGCCACAGCGACCGAAATGTCCACATAATCTCGATACACAATAGTATCACCACCGTCTGGACCTTCAATGGCAGCGTTCACGGCTGGCACGTCTCGCATAGCAAGAACGGAAGCCTTGGCAAATGCACCCATGAAGCCGAACTTGGTACCAGTCTTCTTCAAGATTTCGTCCTTGTACAGTTTTCGCATTTCCATCAAACTGGACATGTCAACTTCGTTGAAAGTGGTCAAGGAAGCAGTGGTGGATTGGCTTTCCTTCAATCGTTCGGCGATTCGCAATCGCATTCGGTTCATCTTGACTCGTCGTTCATCACGGTTACCTGGTTTTGGGGCACCTTGAGAAGTTGAAGTGGTGGAGGTTGGTTTTGATTCCTTCTTTGGTTGTTCTTTCTTTGGTTCTTCCTTCTTTGGAGCTTCCTTCTTTGGTTCGTCCTTCTTTGGCTCGTCCTTCTTTGGTTCGTCCTTCTTTGGTTCGTCCTTCTTTGGTTCTTCCTTTTTAGCACCGCCCTCTGGGGCAGAGCCTGGTTCGATCTTGAACAATGGTTGACCGACTTCGACGTTATCTTCTGGGTTTGCCAAGAATTCGGTCAAAGTACCGGCCATTGGAGCGTTCACACTGACATCGATTTTGTCAGTTTCGATGGTAGCCACTTCTTCGTCTTGTTCGACAAAATCACCAATTTCTGTATTGTTAGCAATAGAACTCCTCCATAATCTTAGATCATACCTTTTTCGAACGATCTGAGGGTACCCTCAGTAATAGATTCAGCCATATCGGGGACGTTGACAGTCTCGGCTATTGTTTAGATGTTAGCGCCGCACAAAGCGGAGGAAAAAGCCAATCACATACCATAGCCTCGAGTTTGCATAGTGAGCATCATAGGCCGTTCCAGCATTGGACTGAATGTAGTGTTAGTAAGTGGTGAATTGCCGGAATAACATACCGACCGGTGCTCATGAGAGGTCGTTTCGTAGCCACCGAACTCAAGTGACGAGCAGTGCAAGCGAACGAACGCTTGGCAGATTGGCCCAAGAGGGCGGTAGTTCGCAACGTGCTAGCGGAATTCAGCGAGCGTTTGGCCTGATTTCTGATCATGGTTGACGGTTGTTGAAGTTTCTATTTCAAAGACTTGGGTGATGTCTTGTCTTGTTATAGGGAGAACGAATCAGAAGCAATTTACAAATTTGTGTGGGCCGGGCGCATTTTTTACTGTGGCGGAATCAACGGTCCTATGATTGGGACATTTCCACCGCGGAACCTGGGGGGATCGGAGCCGAATGCATGTTTGGGACCGGGTCCGGTTTTCCCGGTTACATTTCGTATCATATCGATGGGCTTGGTGGATTATGGTAGCGACAGCAATGATGAAGACGATATTACGCTAGAGGGGAAAGGACATATCAAAGAGGAGAAGTCTTCTTCTATTCCGCCGATTCCTTCCGAGTTGCTTGATTTATATCAATCAGCACCTCGACTATCGGGTGTCGAGTTCCATCAAGGTCGAACTCGTACTGTAGATCATGTAGACGGATTATGGCCAAGTCATGTCTATCTGCAGTGGATCCCCAACGACCTAGAGGTAGAACGGCTTCAATCGATTGTGGCTCAAGTCGAAAGTGCCGAGTCGTTGGTAGAGACAGATCTAGGTGCTCGCAAGCCGCTCCACATCAGTCTTTCCGATACCTTGATGATCCAAACAGACGACAGGCAGTCGTTTTTGGAGGATATTAAGGGTAGTATCAACAAAGCTCCAATCGCTGCTCATTGTGCGAATCTGGCGGTTTTCCCCAATTCAACTAAGACCCGTTCTTTTGTTGCGCTGGTGGTGGATCAATCGCTTGTGAATCGATTGATCGCCGATATTAATAAAGTGGCAGTGGATCATGATCTTAAACCATTACCAACAGATAATCCTCATATTTCAATATGTTCTACGAAGAGCGATGCCTCGGCGGGCTCGCTGCATGGATTGCCATTCACGGTGTCATTTATGGAAGTCAAAGTCAAAATTGGCCGAGATATTCACACAATCAATCTCGATCGAAAGTAGATAACCAGGTCGCAGCTTTTGATCGTCGAAATGCCCTGGATACAACTTCAAAAACTTATATTGATTTGCGATCTTGATCTTGATCGTGAGAGTGAGACTCCGGATGACATTATGACTGGTTGCCGATCTCGTAAACACCGACGATGCCGCAGGTCATCAGACATGCACCGACTCATGTATAGAAATCTGGCTGGATGCAAACCTAACAGGATAATCGAAGCTGCATGAGAGATCCAACGAGATGGTAACGGTCCTGACAGACTGGGAGAGGGGCATGGAGCCCGGGGCGGAGATTCGACAATGCTGCACGATCTTTATGCGGGATAAGCTTACATGCGTAGTTAGGTACGCTACACTTAGCCTAGTTTGTACGCCTCCAGCTCATAGCATTATATTGATTCATATCATCATAAAGCTGATCGAGGACGATATGGATGATCATCCATATCGTCCAAATTAGTGATATCGGCCACTCTACCACCACCAACCGGCCAGAGGCAACATTTGGAATCGTTAGACACCTTTATATTACCATGACAATGTGAAGCATGTCTGGACCATGCTTCAAGTTCAAAGCCAATATCCACAGTTGTGGCTTTGGGGAGAGCTCGGAGTTGTTCCCGGTGTCAAAAGTGAGGCGCGTCGGTAGAGCGGCGGACACGCTACGCAGTGTTTGTTTACTCACTTCCCGATTGGTCTCCACATGCGATCGACTCGGCCCCCCAAAATGGGTTCTCATAAACAATGCATTAGCAAATAGGTTCGAAATGCACACTCATAAAATAAACTGTTCTCCCGGTTAATTTTCCTGTTTTCCTTTCTTCACTCCATCCATATATTTCAAAATCAATAGACTTGCTGGTCAAGCTCTACCCCCAACCAACTATTCAATTCTTACTAGCTCCCGGAGAGTAATATTTCAATTCGACCTTATTAATACGCTGGTTTCGTATTAAGGACAATTCAACTGTTTATTTCATTTACACCAAAAAACTGCCGGCCAGTACTACAAAAAAAACATGCAATCATTGCAACTCAACAAAGAGTTCGAGGACCAGTTCATGTCCAGTCCGGGCTCTGTACCCCAACCTCATGAAGACTTTGAGCCCTATCTATCACAGTATGCTGAGTACGATTCGATGCTATCGGAGTCAATGTCGTCGAGCGTACGCGATTTAGGCATACCGTCACATAGATATGATGACTCGGAGAATTTCCAGGGAGGGGACATCAACCAAATGACCATAACTCCGGCAAGCTTGGCTAAATTCTCAAAGTACATGAACAACGAGAAGTCAAAACTGCTCACGCCGGACAATTCACCAGTGAAGAATGGACTCAGCCAGCGGCCCACAACGCCGACACCGGTTGTCAATCCGTACAACACACCAGCTGCGTCTCCACAGAAAATACCAAAACTGACTGCTCCTTACGATTCAGAATCTGAATCAGGTCTGTATTTCTCGTCACCGGAGGCGTATTCACCAGCGGAGAAGATGTCTAGTCCTGAACTGGCACCATCTTCGGGCCCATTGCTGGCCAACCCGAATATCACCAGTTCCATGGACGTTTATTCATCTCTCGACATGTCACAATTGGATCCAAACAACTCGCAAATGATTAATTGGCAGCCCGTGGTCACTGCCCCAATCAAACGAGAAGCACAAGAGATTATCAAAAACCAACAGAACGTAAGCAAAGTGTCTAGTCGCAAAACTTGCCTACCTCCCGGTAAAGTTGATTCATATCTTGTGGGTCCTAACGAAGAAGGACTCTTTGAATGCTTGTTTCCTGATTGTGGCAAGTTTTTCCGTCGACGATATAACGTTCGTTCACATATCCAAACACACTTGTGTGATCGTCCGTACTCGTGCGAGGATTGCGGCGCATGTTTCGTGCGGCCGTACGATCTCCGCCGCCACATCAAATGTCATCAGTCCAATCGGCCATATGTTTGTCCCTGTGGCAAGGCATTCACCCGACACGATGCATTGCAGAGACACCGAATCCGGTTAATCTGCAGTGGTGGCATTGAAATTCCGGGCCGTCCCAAGCGGATTCCTGCTAAGCGTGGAAGACCAAGAAAACACCCTATGCCTGCCGAATCCTATGGATCGTCTACTTCTACTGCTCCAAACTCCAGTGAAAGCGAGTCGAGTCCGGTGTCATCACCGGAAATGTCTGCCAATGGCTTTTCCAATGGTTACGGATCGCAACAATATTACACTTCTAATTCACTCTTTTAATATCTCAATTTTTTTTTGTTCATACTTTGTATGTATTATTTACTTTATGTATACGTAATAGGCTTTATTTATTTTATTCGGCATTCTTTTTTCAATGGTTTTAAACCCCTGCGCTGACACAGTGAGTGATTTCAACGGCATCATGAAAATCCGGGCTGGGCTTCACAGTCTTGGATTCGTACACCAAGTTCCAATTGCCGGTGAATTGTTCACCAGCCTCATTCTTTTCTTCACTGATACTCTTCCTGTATTCCTGCGAGCCTTGGACGTACTTGACGTATTCTGGCGCTCCAGGATGGATAATGTTATCGGCAGTGATGATAGAGCCTGGCTTGATCAGCCCCAGTGTTTCCAACACTCGCAAATCAGGCAAGTACAACGGCTTCCAATGGTCAATGAAAGCAATATCGACCGTTTCGTACTGCTTGGCAAATTGGACCAATTTTTCCGCTGCTGGCCCTTCAATGATCTCCACCTTGTTCGACAAGCCAGCAAGCTCGATGTTCTTTCGAGCAATATTGGCGAAGTCTGGGTTGAGTTCAAACGTGAAATACTTTCCATCTTCTGGCAATTCTTTAGCAAAGTTGATAGCCGAGAAGCCGATATATCCCCCAAGTTCAATCATAACCTTAGGCTTTTTGGCCCGAATCTGTTCGATCACCAATTCCCCCTTGGCATATCCAACGTTCATGAAGTGCTCTCCTTGTCGTGCTCCCTCTGCATTCAAGACAGCAAGTACCTTATCTGGGTTGCCCCGGATATCGTCAAGTTGTGCTTTGGGCAGAGACAAAACGTACTCAGATAGCTTTTGTTCTTTAGAAGTCATTATTCTGGTGGTGAATGGTGTGTGAAGAGGATTGGGTAGATTGCAGCGAAACATGGGATATTTATATCCGCCAGCTCTAGAAAGCCGCGTCAGCCTGCACCACATCGACGCCGTATGTACTTGGTAAGACCTGCGGGGACTGGTCATTATATAGGTGTGTCACTGCAAGCGTCGTCATCTGTCGTCGCCTCTTTTGGCAATGCTACGGTGGCTTCTCCGCCGGTCTCCGCAATGTGATCATTACCTCCGTTTGATTAGTCTTGGTCCTGTTCTATTTCACCGCTCTAGAGATATTGTTCAATTATGTAAGCATCTCAGCTAACTCCGGGGAACTGGTCGTGTCTGACTGCGATTTTCTCTGCATCTTGTATCCACAAGGTATCGCGAAACATGGCTCGGGCCGAAGCTCGGGCCGTGCTTATGCAACGCGGGGTGATCCAGATTGATAAGATACGGCAGCGCACAACGAGATCGTCCCCGTCGTTTCCCTGAGCAGAATGAAACAAAATGTAACAATTGATACAATATAAGACCTAATACGGAATGCCGTTAGTGAGTCGCTGGAACTCGTCATATCCCTTGGTATATACACTTTCATAAGATTTCTTAATCAACGACCGGAAATGCACCGCAGCGTCTCGCTCCGATTTCTCCAGCACAAACCGAGCACGTAGCTTTTTGATGGTCTGTTCACCTTTGAAGCACGGGAGCCCGGAATCCAACATGGGCAACACAACTTGTATAATATGCTCCGCATGTGGTCGACAGGACAAAAATGCCTTGACGCACAATTCCTCAAACCACCGGTATGCCTGCGTGGTGGTGTTGCCGCCCATCACCTGCACCATTTCGTGAGTCAGCTTGAACGGCGCAGCTTCAAACCTGACGCCACCAGGCACAATGTCGAAGCAAAAGCCGAAATCGATGTGAATGATGTGGCCTTGGTTATCGTACATGATGTTACCATTGTGCCGGTCCTTGAACTGGATCAGGTATGAGATAACCGAGTAGGCAGCCAACGACTTCACAAAGCTATTTCGAGCGGTTTGGAACGCAATAGAATCCTCGCCACCAAACTTGGTGGTAAAGTATTCGCACAACCCGTTGACGGCTTCTCGGCCTAACATGTCTCGGCTTATGGAGTTGGGCAGCACATCGATGACGCCACACCCGGGAGCCGTGGCGGTGACCCGGTAGGGATACACAAACAAATCCAGCCCAGAATGCTTGAAAATGGATCGGAAAAACGCAATCAGCTGTAACGCGAGCATATCCTGTCGGCAATCATCGCCGACCTTGAAAATAGCCGACTGCCATCCTTCAACGGTCTTACTGGTGGTGGCATCACCATTGTCCGATTCATCGTTGTAGTCGACAATATCTCGCCGGATTTTAAATGTCGCCATGAACGGTGCTTTGGCATGCGATTGCAAAGGCTTACCGCTCTTCCTGTCAATATCAATGACCACACCGTCAGGGTTGGAAGGTAGATACACCCCAACATCCACCTTGATTTTGTCGATCTCTTCATCAATCTTGGCCTTTTTATCCGCTTTGGTCTTTTTGATATACGGCTTGAGCTTGCCCGAGATGGCCGTTACCTCATCAAAGAATCCGAATTCGCGCTTGTAGAATGATTCCTGTTGCTCATTGAACGAGCTGGTCATTTTCTCCACAACTTGGTCCAACGTTGGCTTGAGGTCGTCGGGGATTTGCGAATCCTCATCCTTGTACGAGTTGGCTAAAATGTTCCAGATGATTTGGTGCGGAAACAATACATTGAGCTTGGCCGTTTCCAAAATATATCGTTCAATATAGCCTGCTTTGTCATATCGTAACGCTTGCACAATTTGCGGCACATAAAAGAACGTAACATTGACATCATGCGACTCCAGCGACCGCATAGCATATTGAAGAATTAACCCATCGCCGCCGTGTGCCGGTAAAAACAAATTGATCGACTCAATTGGCGACACAGGTGCCCAGAACAGGAGATGCCGACGTGCCGCCGCACCAGAAGTGGCTTGCAAGAAATACTGCAGAGCCTGTGGCACACCAACAACCTTGATTGGGTCTCTGTGGATTAGCATCTCCAGGGCCCGAATTCCTTCTGTGGTTCGGTGTCGCTCCACCAAATGCACGGCCAACACAGGGTTGATAGTCCAGGCTGACTCAACACTCTTGGCGGTGACATTGCTCTTTTTCAGATCCTTATACATGGACCCAGTTTGCAATACGTCGAGCCATGCGGACATTTTGGTCAACTCATCGTTCAAAAAGTCTAGAACCAACTCTCTCTTAGCAACAACCTTGTGTTTTCGACAGTACACATTGTTCCGGATTTCCAACTTGGCGACCGATTGGGCAACTTCCTTCAACAAGCCAATGTCATACCGAGCTTTCAATCGGTTTCCACCATATGGCCAGTGAGCAGGTTGCTCGAACCACAACAATGCACTTTTCAAAATCAGATTGATCAGTGGATCGCAAATAGTTCCAGCAAACCGGGAATGAACGGTTAAAACGTCAAGCCCGAACCGTACCAGCTCGAACCGCAACGACCGGCCCAGTGGCGATATGGAGGCATGCTTCAGTCCGTCCAATGACACTTGTACCAATCGGGTGAAGATATTCAGCATATGCTTGGATTCGTAAGTCGAAGCCTGGAAAAAGCTCGACAAAAATCGAATCAAGTTGGTGTGAACATCAAATGCTCGGTTGGCAATGTGAGAGCTGTGGTAGATTTCTGCTTTGTTCGACGGAGCATATTCCATGCGGTCATACTCTGGGCCGATATGGTCATATTTACGTGAATATAACCCCTCGCACAGCTTTATCGACTTTTCAAACTCAGCCGCAACTTGAGACAGAACAACAGCTTTTAGTCCTGGGATTTCATTGACCACCCACAACCAAAGCGAAATCCCAAGTTGTATAGACTTCAAAGCAAACACCTTGAACGGCACCGCTACTACTGCACGTACAATGTATCTTGTCTCTCGTTCATCGGACAAAAACGCAGTGGACTTGAACAGCAAGTCACGAATTTCCTCAAAGGAGTGCTTTGAATCGTCATGCAACAAAGCATCAAGTTTCAGCTTGATATCTTCTTCCGTGTCAGCCAATTGATACCGAGTTTGTTCGTCACCTCGGAACTCGGTGCGCCACATATATTGTGACAAGAAGCCACTAGCAGTGTCAATATGAGCCCTCATTCCAACAAGCTCACCATCGCCAGCTGACAATTTTTGACCCATTTTCATCGCAAAAGACGATCCGGCAGCAGAATGAGACATGGATCGATATTCACCTTTAGAAGCAACATAGCCAGTGAGCAAGCTCTTGACGTTAAAATTCATGCGCTCAATCAACCCACCTACCCATTCCTCACTCTTACTTCGCAACATTTCGAACGATTCTCTACGGTGGTCGTATGAATCAGAAAGCTCGAGCCGCACGCCGCCCGGCGCAGTGAAAATGGACCGAGGTTCGTACTCATCTGTCTCAGCATCCAAATAACTGGTCTCCAGCAATGTCAGCAAGTCCAGCAATGTGAACATGCTCGCTTGCTTGCACAAAGCTGATGGAATGGACCTGATGATCAGCTCAGAGGTTGTAAATGCAATCTTTTGAATCGCCTTGACTCTGTGACAGCACAAAATCAAAGTCTGTCGCAGTTGCTCAGCTACGTTATCCACGGTGAATTCCCCTTGTCCACCCCGGATAACATTGTTGATGTATGCCTTGGTGGATTCTATGGCAATATTGGCCATGTATTTGCCGGTATCGCCAGATTTGAAGCCAGGGTCTCCGAAGTAAAGCAAAACCTTTGAACAGTTGCCAGTATCGGCCCGCAGAGATTCCAGCAACACCGCAGCAGCTAAAAACATAAGCTTTGGGTAATGGATCGAACGCAGGTCGAAATTGCTATGAGAAATACTGCTCAATGCTTCCTTCTGGCTGCTCACATTGCTATTAGAAGATCCTCGTCGAAGGACGGTATTGAGTTCCAGTTCAGACTCCATCTTGTTGCTGGATACTTCCGAAACCAGTGGCGGGGTAGACCTGGCAATAGTTTGAAGTGAATCCCAATGTTTCAGTGCAATCGGTGACTTTCTTGAAAACCCATGCACCACCATATTGAACCACGCATTTCTAAACAAGGTCAATACTTGTGGCTTGTCGGATTCATATGGCAGCTCTGGTATGCTCGGAAGCAAGTCTGCCAAAGGTGGAAGAATGAATGCAATTTCTTCAGCCGTAGCAGAGATTTCTTGATGCGGCCGATGATGCTCCAATTCTTGGACATCGCCTTTGCTAACTATTCCCGAAAGCAAATCGGTCAAGTAAATATCAAACAGCGGATCCTCTGGCTTCAGCTCTTTGGCAATGTTACATCGTGAATCAAGCACCTAAAAAATTCCCGTTAGCATTTCTCCTCTTTTCGTGTGTCATACTGTTTGCAGAAGCTGCAGCTCTTCAACCTTTAAAGCACGTCTCTCAACAGCAGAATACGTTTTCAACAAAAGCTTGAATTCTCGTTCACTCAGTCTAGTTGCAAGCTTGGACAGCCCTAATAGCACTTCGTGGTCCAATTTCCGAGACACGCTGTTTAGCTTCTGGGACAGTACTGTGCTGGCCAAGATCGGGATCTCAATATCGTCGTGTTTGCATGCAATACCTACGGCAGCAGTCACCACATTTCGGTAAATTTGAGTCTTTCGTTCGTCACTGCCTCGGCTGTTGACTTCGATCCGAGAACCGGCCCACGAAGACAGCTCAGTATTGAATAGTGGGCTTTGGGGCCCGTTGATCCCATTCGAATCGATATCCGGAGTAAGCATATTGATCAATGTGTAAATCAAACTGACAATCACTTCTTGGGGCATTGCATTCAATCCCTCACCCATGGCCACTATCGCATCCCAAACTTGGCCAGATCTGACTTCAGGATTGAGCAAGAACAGTGGCAGGTACTTGGTGATCTGTGGTCCAACCGACTTGTTAGCAATGCACAGGAAAGATGCAAACCTAAACACATTCAGAGACAGCTTTTCATTGGAGATTTCATGTTCATTCGACAGCGACGATTCAACAAACTGGACCGCAGTTTGGAGTTCCAATTTTTTCTGGTATACCGCAACAGCCGCAATCTCTAGAACCGCCGCCTTGATTGCCAACGCAAGCTCGATTTTCTCCGGCGACGCAAGTTCGATGTAATCAGCACCTTCGTCCAAACTCGCTATCTGCCCAGTGGCATAATCTGTCAGCAATTCCAGAGTTTTTTCTCGGTCGGCATCCAATGTCTCAGGGATTGGAGCGGCATGGCTCAGCCGATCGATCAAGTTATGCACCTCCGACGCATTCTTGCCCCCCAAGATCTGCACAAAAGTACCAGCAAGGGCCTTGTAGAAACCACATGTGTAATACGTAATAAGCATAGCACCAGATTGATGTCCATAGTCTGCGTTTCGTCTAAAGCATTGAACCCACAACCCACTGTGGTCTGACAGGTCGGATCGCAACTTGGACACGGCCGTTTCTACTTGGATCAAAAAGTTGGCATCACCCATCAATTTTTGAATCCGTTTCACCATGGTCAGGGTAAAAGCTGCGTCTTCAGATAACACGCCAGCTTTGGAAGCAGACGCCTCCAAAAACCCCTGCAACGAAAAGATGAAAGGAAAGAACCGTCCTAGATCACTAGTGACCTCGTCATTCCAGCCGCCCACCATTCGTTCCAAATAGGTCAAAATCAGCTGTTGAGATTCCATTCTCAACTGCTCATGTTGAGAACCTAGAATAATGACCGCTTGAGTAATGAGTTTTGTCGCAACTTGCCACGGAGATGGCTCAGCATTTCTGGCGGTCGGCGAATTGGCATATGCTTGTGTCGGCATTTCCACCAGATATTGCCCTAGCTGTCGCAGCAATTGTTGAGCACGGGTTTCCGAATTGACATATTCAGCAGACTGTGCCAAGGAAAGCAATACCTGAAACTCTTTTCCTGACTGTGTTCTTGTTAGCTTTCTTGTTAATGATGATACACATACCATTGCCACCGCCGACACGTCAGGGGCGAGTACCGAGGAGAGTCGCTTAAAGTCTTCATCTCCAGCCTCAATCGCCGCATAGTTGGCAAGCTTCTCAAGAGCTTTAGCACGTATAGAGACTTTGGCTCTATTGATCCTAGTCTGTTAGCTTCCACAACTGCAGCAATACCATACCCAAAGTCATCCATCTCGGTCGCAATTTGATGATGATGTTGGAAAGTGGAGATTTGGGACACAAGAACGTGACAAAAAAATACTGCCTAGTGCAATTCATATTACAAGGTGTCTAGAATAAAATACATGCCGGTCGTAACAATAATTTAAAGAAATTAATAGTAGTGCTCAATAAGCATATCCTTTTCAGGAGTTTCATTGTTGAGTCGCAATATGCTTTCGACCACAGTCAATTCTGGAGCAGTGGTATCCATCCCAACCACAGCAAGCCAATCGTTAGCAACCATACCGGCTCCAACGACTTGGGAACCTCGGTTCACAGAACCAGCAACAAGCGGAATTTGCAGCAATGAAGACAATTCCTCTTGATCCTGTACAGAGGTGGCTGGATGGACAATCCCACCTTGGTTTGTAATGGTGGCATATGACCCGACCAAAACGTTACCTGAAACGGTTTGTCGGAACACTTCAACACCCAAAACATCAGCAATAAGCTCTTCAGTTTCTCGTTCAATATCTGGATGCACTAGAGCAACGTAGTCGTTGCAACAGATGACATTGCCCAAAGCAGAGAGTCGTTCTTCGATTCGTTGAATCTTGACGGTTTCTGGAAGAGAATCTCGCAAATGCTGAAGTTCTTGATCGGTAGTTTGCATAGGAACAAGCAGACCTCGTCGGTTACCGGCGACCATTCGGCCAATAATACGAGTGCCTGCAATAGTGCAGTGAACAATTGGGATCACATCCCCTAGCTGAGCTTCGAAAGCGCTGTAGAAGTTTTGGGACCCGCCGATCGGCACAAGGCAGTATGAGTTTGTAAGTTTGGAGAAGACTCCAACTTCATTTGAATTTTCGAATTGCGCTCGAATGGACATTGTAGAATATAAGAAAAATGAGGAGCTCTTTGGCCGGTATTTATGGAGAAAGGAAGGAAAGAAAAATTAGTGTTGGTGATGTTAAAAAATTTCAGGCAGTTGCGGCACCCTCGCGCAAAACACCACCGCTCACACATAGTGACAGTGGGTGACTGAGCGCGGCGCCGATGAGGCTCTAAGCATGCGGGCGGGGCCAACGACCACATTGACACAAAAAAAGATTAGTTAATTAATTGTCTATGTACATATTACTTATTCCAAGTCACTTTCAAACATTTCTTCGTCGTCATCATCACTGACATCTTCATTGTCAATGTCCATCACCTCCGAATCGTTGGTTGGCTCATGGTTGGGTACGACAAACAACCCCCTGTCTGCATCTAGAGTAACCAAAACTTGTTCATTGTCCTGGACCTCTCCACGCAGAATCAAAATAGCCAGCTTGTTCAAAATTTCGTTCTGGATGAGCCGGTTCAATGGTCGAGCACCGAGATCAGGAGAATAGCCATGTTCGGCCAAGTAGTCGTAACATTCTTCTTCCAGATTCAAAGTGATGTTCTTGTTGGTCACGGCGAATCTTTGTTCAATCTCACGCAATCTAATTTCGACAATCTTTCGAATAGCCTTCTTGCTGAGCTTGTTGAACACTACCATTTACGAGATTCGGTTCAGAAACTCTGGTCGGAAATGTGCTCGCACCGCTTCAAAGACCTTTTCTTTGGTCACGACATCCACTCGAGAATGAGTGCTTCGACTGATGTATTCTGCACCAAAATTCGAGGTCATGATAATGATGCAGTTGGCAGCATTGACAAGTTTGCCTTGAGATGATCGTACGTGGCCATCATCGAGAACCTGCAACAGCACTGTCAAGACCTCTGGTGCGGCTTTTTCGACCTCGTCAAACAGCACCACAGAATATGGACGTCGTACCAATGCTTCGGTCAAAATGCCGCCCTCTTCGTAACCCACGTAGCCTGGGGCAGCACCCAAAAGCTTGGAGGCAGACCACTTGTCTCCCAGTTCACTGCAGTCGATTCGGATCATTGCCTTTTCGTCAGCAAACAAAAACCCAGCCAGCTTCTTAGCCAATTCAGTCTTACCCGAACCAGAACTGCCCAAAAACATGAACGAGGCTGGAGCATTTGGATTTGACAATCCAGATCGACTGAGTCTAATGGCATCACTGACAGCTTTGACAGCCTCGGATTGACCAACAACTTGCTTGGACAATTGTCGCTCCATGTTGATGAGCTTGCTGTTCTCGGCCTGGGTCAACTTGGATACTGGAATACCAGTCAATCTGGCAGCAGTTTCTGCAACTTGGTCAGCATCAACGATATCCCGCAGCATTGCCTTGTCCTTGGCCTCAGTCTCTTGCTCTAGATTCTGGATTTGCTCCTTCACCGCAGGAATGGCGTAATATTGAATGTCAGCGGCGGCAGCAGTGTCTCGTCGTCGGGCAGCATCTTGGGCCTTGGTCTCCAATTCATCAAGCTTCTTTTTCAAGACGTTCAGCTCTTCGTGGCCGGCTCGCTCTTGGTCAAAGCGCTCCCGCAAAGGCCCCAACTCTTCTTGGATGTTGGCAGCCTTTTCGCGTGCGGCTTGCAGCCGATCGGTGGTGCTTTTGTCGGCATCGGCGTCCCTTTCCAACGCTTTGATCTCAACTTGCAACAGCTGCAATTCTCGATCAAGTGTGTCTAGTCGTTCAGGTTTGGAGTCTCGCGATACTGCGACGCCGGCCGCAGTTTCGTCAATCAAATCAACTGCTGAATCGGGAAGCTTTCGATAGGTCAAGTACCGTGATGCAAGCTGAGCCGCAGAGACCATGGCGCTATCCAAAATTCGCACCCCGTGGTGGAGTTCGTACTTGGATTGCAAACCTCGCAGAATCGCCACAGTTTCTCGAATAGTGGGCTCACGTACATCGACCTTTTGGAATCGTCGCTCAAAGGCGCCATCCTTTTCAATATGCTTCCGGTACTCTTCAACAGTTGTCGCACCAATACAATGCAAAGACCCACGAGCAAGCATCGGCTTGAGCAAATTGGCAGCATCGCTCTTGCCATCACCCATCAACATGTGGATCTCATCAATAAATAGAATGATCATATCTGGGGAATCCTCAATTTCTTTCAAAACCCCCTTGACTCGTTCTTCAAAGTCACCCTGGTATTTGGCACCAGCCTTCAAAGCACCCAAGTCCAAAGAGAACAATTTACAAGAGGCCAATACACTAGGCACATCTCCATCGATAATTCTCTGGGCAACACCTTCAACGATACTTGTCTTACCCACACCTGGATCACCAATTAAGCAAGGATTGGATTTGGTTCTTCGGGCAAGGACTCTAATGCATCGCCGAATCTCCTCCTCTCGGCCAATAACAGGATCAATCTTGCCTTCTCGTGCAAGCGTAGTCAAATCTTGCGCATACTTGCTGAGAAATTCAAATTGTTGAGAGGAATCGGCCATTCTGGAATCAATTCGTCGATTACCACGAATAGCTTGAACCTGTTTTTGTAATGCATCAACCTGGATACCTAGACCCTTAAAAATCCCTTGGATTACAGGCGTTTCGAAAAGTGCCAGCAAGATATGATCCTGGCCGATAAAATCGTCTTTTTGCTTTGTTTTGATTTCAGCCGCCTTCTGGATCACTCTCGCACCATCACTGGACGGTTCTGGTTTGTCTGGTGGTGGATTCTGGCTTGGTTGTCGAACAAGTTGTCTGTTCACTTCTCGCTCTACCGCCTGCCAGTCATATCGTGCCTTGTCCACTACTGTGTGCAAGAACGACGGCGACCCATCCTGGTCTGGCGGGGTCAAAGCACCCAAAAAGTGTACAGGCGTAATAAATGCATGGCCATGCTCAACAGCAAGCTGAGTGGCGTCTTCAATGATTTTTGTTGCTCGGTCAGTTAGTTGTGTTTCCATTAGTTCTGATAGTTTGTGGTTGGTTCTCTCGATGGTGTGCGCTGATCCTTATATACATTGCGAGCCGATGTTCCAGACGGCGCGCGAATGTTCTGGTGTGTTCCACCACTTTCCCCAGATATCTCAGCTGATCTAATCCCGCCAGTTAAGCATTTTCAGTATTACCAAAAACGTCTCAGATATGCAGCTTTGTTTAATCCGTATCTATCTTGCGATGGCTTCGTGTTCACATCTCAGACGTATTCGACTGCTCTTGGCTTTCTCTTTGTCCGTTCGTGCGGCGGGATCGATGTTTCTCTGAATTACCCATGATCATTTCGATTTTAGAAACTAAGGTTATATTTTTGGTCTTGTATTCTACTTCTGTCTTACGATTATGTGTACTTGGTATTTTTATTCATACTTCCCTCTATCGATCAGAATGGATCTGGAGGCTTCTAGACGGCTCTTCTACGAGCCGTCCCCGAGCTGTTCTCCCAACCGCCCGTGCGCCCGCCCCCACGCCTCACGACACCTCGAAACATTGTGATATGTCACGAACCATGCATATGCATGAACAGTTCAGTTTAACATTAAAAATAAATATCAGACAAAAACCCAAAAAGAAAGAGGGCTTGACTGGGAATCGAACCCAGGGCCTCTCGCATTTTACTCAGGCTAGCTGAACCCAAAGCGAGAATTATACCACTAAACCATCAAGCCATTTCTGTCAAAAAATTTTCGCTGTTCACCCAACGGCGAAAAATTAGGCTTTAAGTGCGGCTCAAATGTCTCAGATACAATTTTAGTATATAAAATGGAGGTATTAAATGAGTGGAATGCATATAATTCACATTTCACAGTAATAATGTAGGTCATCAATTTGTTTTTTATCAGTTTTATTTCCATTTTGCCGTGAATATGACGCCTCAAAAGTTACCAATCAAAAACGTTCCGATGCGTTTTTAAATCTAAGAGTACCGCAACGAGTGTTATTTTCTTCAGACCTGGTCAAAATTCAACGGACTCACATCAGTCTATGAACGCAATGTTGACAGACAGCTTGCATCCTACGACGACTCTTGAGACTATCAGCTTTGGGTCTTTCCAACGGTTGTATCTTGGCATGCACTCATCATCATGACAGTGATGGTAGTGCCGCTATTCAGTTCCCGAATAGTATCATATCTGAATAAGGTATAACTACATTCTGGAATACCTGGATCCAACTGTCCAATTGCAAGTCCGCCACAATTACTGGTGCTAGTAGTCCACCTGACTGTTTTATAGATGCAGACACACCGGCGAGTTTTAGCTTTGTACGTATTCGTAAAGCCTTTTGCCGAATTATGATCGTCATATAATTTAAGCTCAATTCGTACGGATGTAGATTAAGGGGCGTTTCAAAGCTTGCTTTCGGCTGATAGATATGAAGCATCGCCAAGTGAGTTGTGTCTAAACCTCTCCCTTCTGTCTGAGTCCCCCAGTCAAGACGGGTGTCGGCGAACATTATTTTTGAAGAGATCCGGTTGGAATTAAGATGTTTACAGGAGGTTATCCTGAAATTCAAACTGAGGAGTATATAATTGGAATTGGTCGTGCCTTGGCGTTTGCGTTATCGGAGCCTCTGATCACCGGCGAGGAGAGGACCCCACATGGCTATACCTTTGACATCATCAGGCCTTCCATAGATTGATCCAGCATTTCTACTAAGAACAATAAACAGTTGAAAGCCATGGTGCGTGAGCTGATCTATGCTGTGCTCTGACTTTAAACGGTATAGTACGTTCGCTAGCTATCTAGTGCATATCACATAGCATACATGCATTATAACATTACAAGGATGCTGCCACGCGGAAATTGGGGATCAAGTTTCAAAATCACAAACTAAACTATGCCAACATAGTTTCAACCCTGGCCGTTGCACTTGCGGCTCGAAAATTTGGTGCCTCTGCGTGCACTCGATAGACCCAATCCAATGCAAGATTGCAACAGTTTCGATAATTTAATAAAAATTCAATGTTGAATACACCATTATACAAGCAATTTATTTTTTATTATTTGACATCAAAGCTTCTTCATATATCATGCATCCAAGGTAAGGAATTAATTTATTTCTTGCCCTTAGAAGCAGCCTTTTCCTTTTCAGCAGATTCCTTAAGCACTCGCTTGACGATCTTTTGTTCTTCAATCAAGAAAGCTCGCACAACACGGTTCTTAACACAGTTACCGCAGACAGAACCACCGTAAGCTCGTTGAACAGTCTTAGTTGGCTTGGAAACAGTGGCCAATTCTCGTGGTCGCAAGGTTGGGATACCTGGCAAGTTGATGTGACATTCGCCGCACTTTGGTCGAGAAACGTTCTTCTTGATGTGCAAGTATCGCAAGTTACCACCTGGGGTCTTGATGACCTTGACCTTGTTGGACTTGGTGTTGTCTATAATTCAGTTAGCGGTCATTGTTTATCCAATTCCATGGGCGATAGGTTATGCAAAGTGAAAATTTCAGTCCTCTCAACTCGATCGTGTGTCATTCGGTGAAGTCAAGTCTCTGGAAATAATCAAACACTTTAAAACAGATGTCGCCATGCTTCATGTTCGATACATACATGGGTTGTTTCTTCGGTATGTCACTCGTTGAGCCATTTTTGTTAGGTTGATGTCGTCCTACTTGTGGTGCGTTGGTATCGACTGTGTGATGATGTGGTGGAGGAGATTGAGTGCCCAAAAAACCTTTCATCCCAGCACGGAACATATGTGACAGTTGAATTTTTTCCATTTCCTATTTAGGCAAGTCAGCCCTATCGCGTAGCTCAGCGGCGCGCGCGCGTCCTTTCGTGGCCAAGCGAGCCGGAGTAAGATGCACCAGAGCGCTCCCAGCGTTGATATACCTAATAGACCACGCTCAAGACTCAAGACTCAAATGGCGACTGAAGCAGTGACATCGGTGATTCCTCCAGAATGCCGAGCGGAAGAGGACCCTTCAGCCATCGAGCTGAATCTAGAATGTGCTATCCACTGTCTTGATTGGTCCCCAGATGGAAGCATTGCATTTGGTCACGACTTGGGAGTCGGCGTGTTGGACCAAGTCGCCAATGCCAATTCGACCCTTCCAACCGAAATTCAGCGGCAATGGACCATGAAGAAACGACATATTCATCTCGGCAAGCGAGCTGATCTTGTGCGAGCTCGCGGCGGCACGCTAGCCGCTGCTCATTCGGATTACTCCATCACGGTGCTTCAAGACCAGGATAGAATAACACAGCTGGGCGGCACGAGAGGGCATAGCGACTTTATCAATGGCATCGACATTTCATCAGATGGGGTCATTGCATCAACAGGGGATGATAGATATGTTTTGGTGTGGGAAGATTCGATTCCAAAAAGCTTTCGGCTTTCTAATACTGGCAAAAAGGTCAAGTTCTGGCATGACGCAGATAGCGACAGGCTGGTGATTCTAGAGGCCGGAGATAAACTGCGCGTTCTTGATTGGAGACGCGACCAATGGCTTTTTACGATATATCCAGGTATTCCGGTGCTTGATTTCGGAGTATATGGAGGTGATCTTGTTGTGATTGGGGAAGGAACGTGGAAACGATACAATATTGAGTCCCTTGTAGGTGGATGTGGATACACACCACCCACCGACGAAGGCAGACTCGTAATCAACGACAAGAACGGTCTAGCGGTGATTCAAAATGCTCAAGTTGCATATGCTACGAGCAACGGGGTTGATCTGTTCGATCTGCATTCAAATAGCGAGCACGGAAGCAGTGTGCCATATAGAAACCGTCAAGTTAGTGCATTGGCGGTGCGGTACGAGGGAGATGCCGTGGCAGTGGCTTCGGGCCAATCTTTGTTGATATTCGCATCTAAACCCAAAGTCGAATATGTATAATTTATAATTTATTAATTAATGCCAGCTTTTGCAAACTCTTCAAAGTATTGAACCATTTCCGGGGTGATTGCCTTCTGCAGCGTCGCCAGTGCGGCGTCAAAGTGCCGACGAGACACTTGTTCAATGTCAAAGCTTTCGCTCATCGCAAGCATACCAGCTTCTTGGCACAGTGATACCACTTCAGCACCCGAGCATCCTTCAGTTAGTTGAGCGAGCTCGTCAACTGATACATCCGGTGCGGCTGGCATCCTCTTGAACTGAATATCCAGGATCTTGACTCTGGCGGGATAATCAGGCGGAGGAACATAGACTTTTCGATCCAGTCGTCCGGGTCGCATCAAAGCAGCGTCGATGATATCAGGAATATTGGTTGCCGCTAGAATAGTTACCCCGTTGAGTGCTTCAATACCGTCCATTTCGTTCAACAGTGACGTCAACACCCGGTCGCCGCCGGCCTCACCGTGGCCCCGAGCCGCACTCAATGCGTCAATCTCATCAAAGAAGATGATACTAGGCGCCGCAGCACGTGCTTTTCGGAATACCTCTCGAATAGATCGCTCCGATTCACCAACATATTTGTTGAAGATTTCTGGGCCTTTGACCGCCAAGAAGTTGAGCCCGGTTTCGGTGGCAAGAGCCTTCGCAATGAGCGTTTTGGAACAGCCGGGCGGGCCATAGAGAAGGATGCCACGAGGCGGTGTGATTCCAAGCCGCTTGAAAGAGTCCGGATGCGACAGTGGAAGTTCAATGGCTTCGTGAAGAGCTCGCTTGACAGTCTCCTGACCACCTACATCAGACCAGTAAACCTTTGGTGTTTCCAGGACAACTTCTCTCATAGCGCTTGGACGGATATCTATGAGTGCCTTCTCGAGGTCCTCTTCCAAAATGAAGGTTTCGCCTTCCGGGGTATTGTTTGAAAGCCCACGTTGTATCGTTCGCATAACTGCATCTCGTCGAAGGGCAAAAAGATCGGATCCAACATACCCATGTGTTCGAGATGCAAGTGATTGGATGTATTCTTCGGCTAGCTTGTGTGGAGTATCCGCGAACTGCAAGTTGAGAATTTCAAGCCGCCCGTCAGCATCTGGAATGCCAATCTCAAACTCGGTGCCGAATCTGCCTGGGCGCCGCAATGCCGGGTCGATCTTATTTGGTCTGTTTGTGGCACCAATGACACAAGTCTGACCAGCATGCCACCCGTCCATAAGTGTGAGGAGCGTTGACACCACTCTCGACTCAGCTTCTCCAGAGTCGTCGCTGTCTCTCTTTGGAACTAGTGAGTCGATTTCGTCGATAAAAATGATGGCTGGTTGGAATTCCCGTGCTTCATCAAAGATTTTTCGTAGAGCTTCTTCTGTTTCACCTAGGTACTTAGACACAATTGATGGGCCATTGATAGTCAGAACATGAGCATCGGATTCTTGTGCCACCGCCCGCAACAAAGTAGTTTTTCCTGTACCAGGTGGTCCATGCAAAAGAAACCCTCGTTCAGGAGAGCTGCTGAATCGTTTGAACAATTTGGGATGGTGCAGTGGAAGCTCAATAGCCTGTTTCAAGCTTTGTATTACCTTCGCAAGACCCCCAATTGATGAATACCCTGGTCTGATCGGAGCATCGTTATGCACAGTTAGGTTAGTAGTAAACTCCAGCTCGGTTTTGGCACCGTCGTAATAGAATACTGGCGATACGCAGCTATCTCGCGGTCTTCCTTCTTCCAGGCTCAACTTTCCTATCTGTGGCATGCCCTCCGCATGTGTGATGATTATTTTTGCTGAGTTCAACTCGAAAGTAATACCAGGTGATATAAGGCCAAGCTGTTCCAGAACAGTTCGCACTTCATCCTCACGTCCGTCTAACGACTCAGCACATGCAACGGCTACTTTTGCTGCAAATTCCGGTCGAGGGTATTTCGACAGTTGGACGCGATCTCCAAGAACAATCGCAGCCTGTCTTCTCAGCTCTCTTGGCAGATCAACAGTTCGTTCCATCGTGTTCCCACTCGACGGTGTAGCTATCCCCACCACACCAGGTTCACCTCTTCTTGAAACCAACACTGTTTCCCCTACATTTATCCCCAACGAACGGAACATGTCAATGTTGTGAAACACCTTCATTGCCGATTTGTAGCTTCCGCCCGGCGCTGGACGGACAATGAACTGTCGGTTCACATCCATTGCTGGAGCCTTCAGCGGACTATCTGCCTTTGAACCCGGCTTCTTCGTCTTCTGGGGCGGAGTATTCAGATTTGCCTTCGGCGGCATTGTATGCTGTCTAAAAGTCGATGGGGCTCAAATTTTTTAGTGGTGCGGGCGCATCTACAAAAAACTAGGCACCCGACATTTACAAACTATCAATCCCAACCGGGCAAAGCATGGCAAGCAGATTATGCAGGCTCTTAGTGCCGTCAACAAGTACGGCGGGTATGCTGAGAGATGCTGTAGCTGCTGAGAAAAATGCAGTCCGCTCGGTAATACGCCAAAAGGCTATATACAAGAGCCGATTCCGTCAAGTACTGGAAAAGGACGCGAGCGACTCCGATCGGATCATGGAGCAACTTCTGGGTCCTTATAAGATACCCCAGAAAGAGAAGCTGGTAATTATGACACCTAGCTTGTGTAGGTATCCATCGAATATCCGCCGCTATGGCGAACTATTGACCATGGGTAAGTTCGAAACAGTGACCGAAAAAAAAACTAACAAAACTAGGCAAGAGCCTACTGGCTATACAATCCCAGATATACGTCATGACATCCGGCTCGAGAAGCAATGCGAAAGTTGGAGGGTTTGATTTCGATATAATAGCGAGAGGAAATGCACAGTCATTGGATTCTGAAGAGTTACTTCGCAAGTTTGTCATTGAAAACGGTATTACAAAAGCTGTCAACACTATACCTATACATGAGCATAAAAATGCGGACAAGTACGCTGTTGAATCGCTATTTATGATTATGGGGAGTGTATATTTGCATTATGGTACGGATGTTGCCGGCCATTTTGTCAAAAGTAGGGTCATTGAGGGCAATGATGGGCTGTTCCAATTATCTTTGAACGCAACGGATCCTGAGGATTAGCCAGGCTCTGCTTTATTTTATTTATTTGCATTGAACATTGTACATAGTATTGAATGGTTTCTGATCTTTATTTTAATATCGTGAGAAACTGCTGAGTTCTCGGACAACTGAATTCATTCGAGCAACACCCTGGTTATCTTGAATATATTCGTGATATACTTGTCCATTCTGATACAAAATCTATGGACGTTTAAATTTCATCGCTATAAATTTGTCTATATTGTCTATATAGTCTTAGTGCCTCCCAGTAGTAACGTGCGGCGGGCATGAGAGATCCACCTATCTCTACACTATAATTGGCAGTATAATATGGATCGAGTAAGATTAATTCCGGCAATGGAATTTTTGAAGGCTTGTACAATCCGCTAAGAGTTATTTCATATTCCAAAAGTCTGTGAAAGAGCGATATCTAGGCATATTCTTGGAATAAAAAAAAAAAGAAAGGGCGAGCAAAGACTGATGCTTGTCTCATGCCGGATACGTCATCTCAGGGTCCACCCATCCACTTGTGAGCATCGTGCTGTTCGTTGCTGTGCATCAACGATGGTGCCAAGACAAGCATTCTCAGCCATTCTGTAAAATACCTGTGGGTAAGTGATGGCCGTGACTGTTTCATCTTAACAATCGATAGACCCAGCTAGAGCGACAGCCCCACGAAATGAGATATATGCCAAATGCCTGATTCCATACGCCGAAAGTATAACCGCATTGAGTTTGAGCCAACTGTCGAGAATGGTGGCGTTCGATTTGACCTTTGATGAGGTTTTCAGCCCTTCAGACATCATTTTAGGACTTCATCGCAAGGACTTGCCCGAAATTCTGACACGGCTTCTTGGCAGTTCTTGTACTGCACCACGCCATATTAATGGTGCCGTTTATGCCGGGTAGACTCATCGCTGACTCAAGCTTATTACTGGAACTGGCCCGCACATTTACATGCCGTAAAATGTTTACAGCCCCGTCGGGAACCGGAAGCTGGGCAATATTGTTGGAGCCGAAGGGTTGCATGAGGCAGTATAAATAAGGGTCGTTCCCCACCCATCCTTCACACTGATCGTCATCCGGATCGGAAATATTTTTCAATACAACCTGCGGATATGAAGAAATGACATTAACTCTACTTCATGATTATGTCCGAAAAGTGAACGTGCCAGTGGTATCCAGCCGTTGGGCCACCGAGCTCCGCGGATCTACATGGTTCATCGTTTTCAGTATTACAATGGCTGTTTTTACAGATGTCTTCCTATACGGTATTGTCGTTCCCGTGATTCCATTCGCTTTTGAACATCGAATGGGTGTTCCTCACGACCGGGTTCAATCTGCGGTTTCGGAGAATCTGGCTATTTACTCAGCTGGGCTTATCGTTGGGGCATTGACATTTGGCTATGTGTGCGATAAGGTTCGGAGCCGACGTGGTCCAATGCTAACAGGGCTGATTATCCTGATTGCATCTACGATCATTTTATGCTTTTCCAAGAGCATCGCCTTGTTCATGGTTGGCAGACTACTGCTTGGCGTGTCAGCTGGCGTGGTGTGGACTGTTGGGTTGGCTATTATTGCGGATACGGCTCCACCAAACCAAATTGCTTATCTGATGGGATTCCCCGGTCTCGGAATGAGCTTTGGCATCTTTTTGGGGCCCCTGCTGGGCGGAATTATTTATGACAGAGCTGGATATTACGCTGTTTGGTATGTTTGCTTCGGTATTCTGGTGTGTGACGTGGTGCTGCGGCTTTTGATGATCGAGCACAAGAATTTGGCCCGGAAGATGGCCAAGTTTGGTGTCACCATTGAATCTGAACCAGAGACCGAACTAAGTACTACGGAAAACGAACCAGTAGAAGGCTCTGAACAGCAAGTCGACGAAAAGCCAAAGAAGTTCAAGTTCAAAGTTCCTGTTGTGTTTCAGTTGCTGAAATCAGCTAGATTGTGCAATTGCCTCGTCCAATCTTTGGTAATGGCATGGGTCATGACGTCGTTGGATTCTACACTTGTCATTCACTTGAATCAACTGTTTGGATTCAACTCGTTGCAATCTGGATTGGTGTTTCTCGCAGTTGCCGTGCCGTCTATTCTTGAACCATTGGCTGGCTGGGCAGCGGACAAATGGGGGCCACGATATTTGGTGTCTGTGGGATTTATTTTCTGCGGCGTGTTTCTGATTTTGCTGCGGCTTCCAACCTACAAATCCACGGGCCAAATTGTGCTCTTTGTTGCAATGTTAGCACTTGCCGGCTGTTCCATGACGTGCATTTTCTCGCCTTTGCTCGCAGAATTGACAAACGTTGTTGCCAAACTTGAATCTAAAACGCCAGGGAAGTTCGGAAAGGGCCGAGGCTTTGGCCAAGCATACGGCCTATTCAACGTCGCCTTTTCCATCGGAGCGTTGGTTGGACCGTTCGAAGCTGGTAATACTTTCGCCAACAAAGGATGGAATACGGCCAGTTTGTCCCTTGGGTTGGTTGCTTTCATCACTGTTCTGCCTACCTTTGTGTTTACCGGTGGAAGCCTGTTGAAGCGTTGGAAGAAAAAGAGCACACCAGCTGATGTTGAAAGACCCCAGTCCGAGGCGGAGCATGATGAAGTGGAGGTTGAGCCTGAATCTCATCAAGTAGCTTAAACTCTGCAATCTAGAGAGAAATATCAAATAAATATTTATATACATCAATGGTTATTTACAAAATTTTCAAGTGTTAGAGCCAATCACGATTTCTCGGACGGCCCGTTCGATACATCCTGCGCTTTAGAATATTGCTCCCGTAACTGCTTCTGCAATTCGTATTCCGCAGATCGTAGCTTCTGAGCTTGACTTTGCTCTTGTTGCTGTTGCTGCTTCAACCGAACTCGTTCTTGGTCCTTGATTGGTCCTTGGTGAAGAGCCTGAAAAACTGTTAGATATGGGCCCAGGCCGTTTGTTCACATACTTCACGTTCGTCTCGTTGAACTTGATGCACCAAAATAACGGTAACAGCACTCAAGGCACACGTTAAGCCGAATGTAACCTTAGAGGCTCTGCTCATGTTTGTGTGTTCAAGTTGTGTGGAAGGTCTGTCGCATGCGCATGGGACCACATTTCATCCTTCGATATGACTGCTCCCCACAGCTGTTCCAATGGCATAACTGTAAATTACAATTATACGGATGCTTTACATTCAAAAATCTCCAATCAGATCCTCCAGGCTAATCTCATGATGCTGAACAGAACTGGATTCGAATTTTCTGTTTTACACCACTAGCGACCATTACAATACATATATACCATATCGAACGAAGCGGGATCCTTTCTCTCGCAAGACGCACTGCGTGCAGCTTTTTCTTTTGCTCGCTTCGCTCGATGTCTCCACTCACCTGTATGTCTTCTGTCGATGATCATATCCAGCGTAGCGAGAGACATCGAGCGAAGCGAGCAAAAAAGAAAAGGCTGCACGCAGTGCGTCTTGCGAGAAAAGGCTTCTCCATATATGCTTGGTATCATTAAGCTAGCCAAGGTGGCTAGCTCAACTACCAAACCGATGGTGATTCTATCTCCGCCGCACCATACCATACAATCCAAGCATGAGCCGCAGACTCTATTTTCAGAGTCCTAGCCACCGTCACGCTTCGTATCCCCTACCAGATCAAACCTAATATTCTATTTAGACTTTATCTGGTCTCAGAGGCTTCGAGAGCATAGGAATCCAACGGCCCTGCGACTCGTCTATCCCGTTGTATCTATGTCCACGGACGGCGCAGAGATAGAATTGTTTTAGTCCAGATTCAACTAGACACTGAGCATACCAAGCTACGCTCGAGCGGAGCGAGCAAAAGAAAAAGGCTGCACGCAGTGCGTCTTACAAGAGAAAGGACCCGCTGCGCTCGGCTCTTTGTTTTGCTCGCTTCGCTCGAACGTAGCTTGGTGCGATTATTTCAACTAGCTTCACATAGGCGTTCGGGCTTTTATCTATGCTATGTCTTCTAAGTTACTCCAGTGGGTTGCAGTGTCGTTAATCGATTCTCAATTGGTTTGTGCTAGTATACAGACATAGGGTTTAGGTTTGCAAACCGGTTGCCAGCTTTTGTCAAAGGGTGATTGGTGGTGTTCTTTTCATCTCAGCTATGTAATTGAAATCCATAAGAAGTCGAAAAGATAAAATTCCCGCTTCTTTCTAATTAGCAGCCTGTTTACACTTGACATGAACGGGTGCGGCTCGATGAGTGGAGACGGATGATGATCCGGGGATTTTCATTGATTCCGATCACTGCAAATGTCGAACGCCATTCAAGACACAGACAGAATTCATTTGAACTGCGGCTATATCCAGCTCGATCATGATGCCCACGCATTGCATGGCATAGCACTCACAGTATCGGAAGCGGGGGTGATGTCGCTCGGGCAATCTCCGGGATAAGCCGTAGGGTGAACGTGCATACTCTACCCCCGCCTGTAGACACGGTCGAGATTGATGTTTTATACTGCACTCATCGATGAAAACAAACCAATCCCCCGCTATCCAACACCTTTTTGGTAGAAGCTTTCAAGCCAACAATATTTATCTAGTCAAAAATATAAAGTTTTAACATCGTGAGAGCCAATTGACCATGCCATGGGGCTTAGCAGCATTCAAAAACAATCAGAATCATAACATGGCCGGAATTGACACAAAAGCCCACAGCTGGGGCGTGCTGGCAACGGTCCAATCTGGTTGGCTGTATTGGTGCTGATATGTTTAATCTTTTGAGGCATGCATACACTGAGCCAGCGCACCTCACCGCAGCCTACAACAATCTGATATGCGGAGCGGCCTCCTAGCAAGGCTTTCTGGAAACGTTACGCGCAGTACACTTGGGGCTTCTAGTATCTCTCAACCTCTTTCATTTCCACCCTCTGCTCTGCTTGAAGAACCTGCCCTGACGCCTGTATTGATACATCAACTACTACCACAACAACCAGTTTTCTCATGCTGGTGAACCTGTTAATTCATTAATTTTTTTCAAAAGAATCTTCGCCACCTGTTGCATTTTATATCATGGTATGTTTGCGTGTTCGCGATTCCATCCCCACACCCGTCGAAGAAATGATTCCATACTCTCCAAACAAAGTTCGTTCATGAATAGCTGCACTCAAGACTTGCATATTCCTGCGAAAATAGACTGGTTAATATGTCGAGATAAGCTCTGGGGTATTAAGCTTTTCGTGGTCTGGAGTGTTCCTCGGGGAACAGAATCGATCCAGATTCACGTCATGCCCTTGAGGAGGTGTAATCATTCTCACGTTTCACCTAAAAAAAAAAAAAAAAAAAAAGAAGAATAATAATGCTAACCATTTGTAATAGGGTGTGGACGATTCGATGGATATAATACCCTCAGAGTCTTCATCTTCAAATCCAACTTCATCAGCGACTGTAATAAATGGACAAACCGTAACAACCAGCGGATCAGGCTCTAGCCATGAACATGTTGTGGAGCCAATTGGAATCCCGTATACTGCTCCTACATCAATACCATCGCAGTCATCTACATCATCCTATTTTATGAACAATGGTAACAGTGCCAATTTACCTCAGCTTCAAACCGATTTACAGCAACAACGAGGAATCCAGTCTGCGAGTTCTATCACATCTTCATATTTTTCGCCAGCCTCTGCATCACGAATAGCTCCACATACTAATGAGCCTTCATCTGTGTCTTCGAGTTATAAATCGGCACATCCGTATGCGGGTGGTTCGTTGACGGGGTATCCATTTAGGGGGTCTTTTCATCGTAACAGTATCAGTGCGTTCAATGGTGAGTCGTCATCGCCCCGTTCAGAACCGCCAGTATCAAGATTCGATGCAGTTCCGGTGCCAGTTCCTGCTAAAAACAATTCTCAAATGAGGACAAGTTTGTTGACGTCAAAACTGAGTGAGGCTAGCAGCAACTCGGCCAGTCCCTCAGGAGCCACTTCAACTCATAGTATGACACTACCGCATCCATCCCAGAGGCGCAGTAGCAGTGCTAGTTATTCGTCAGATCCGAGACTATTTTCGACATCCAACCCATCCTACAATGGGTTTAGTGCATCCCATCAACACCATCACCAGCAGCAGCAGCATTTTTTTCCGCATCCATCATCAACCACTACCAATGTGACAACCGAGGTTGATCAACCAGGCAGCCCTATGGCGACTAGCCCCGATCAAGATCTTCAGCAGAATGCCATCCCTATACCAACCGGAAGCATTTCCAGCCACAATTCTTACTCATCTTATGCGTCACACGCATCACAGCATCACCAACATAGTTTTTCCTCTCAACCGCCGTCACAGCCTCATCTTCCACTACCACCAACAGGGACGACTCCGCAACCTCAGCATGAGCATCAGCATTTACAGGCATCTACATTGTTACAACAGCAGCATCTTGATATTTCGAATTATCCCGTTCCGGATGTGCTTGTCATGTTGACAGCATTGCTACAAAAAATCATTGATGCCAATGACGCACTTCAGCCGCAGAGCTACCCCAACCACCAAGATGAGCCGCGGGACATGAACCAAAACTTCAGTGCCAACGTGCTTGCATTCCACGGACGAAACATCCCGGCCATCAACTTGCATGCTTATTTGTCGCGTATTTTGAAATACTGTCCAACCACCAACGAGGTTTTCATCTCGTTGTTGGTGTATTTTGACCGCATTGCCCAAAAGGCGAACCAGGGTGAAAAGTCGGTTGATTCTCAAGAATCAGCTTCCACTCAGCAATTGTTTGTCATGGATTCTTACAACATTCATCGGCTTATTATTGCCGGAGTGACTGTGGCAAGCAAGTTCTTTTCAGATGTGTTTTATAAAAACTCGCGATACGCAAAGGTCGGAGGGTTGCCAGTAGACGAACTGAATCACCTCGAGCTTCAGTTTCTTTTGCTCACCGATTTCAAGCTTATGATAACGCTTGATGAATTGCAACGCTATGCTGATCTATTGTTACGATTTTGGCAGAAAGAACAGGCCCGTACTTCATGATGATTATTTCATCCAGTCATCAAATACAAAAAGAATTCATTTTAATTACATTACAAAAATAAACATAAGCGTCTATCGCAATCGTCGAGCTTCTCGTTCGGATTCCATCAAACACAGAATGTCGTCTTCTCGGACTGGGCCCTTGACGTTTCGGACAATAGATCGGGATTCGTCGTCGATGAATTCAACTCGGACTTGGGTGACACCACCTCGAGAGCCAGTTCGGCCGAGCACCTTGATGACCTTGGCGAGCTTGATTGGTTGTTTGTTGTCCTGTTTGTGATTGTTAGCGATTTGCGCAATTTATCTGGGGCTGATGTTAGGTAGTTCTAGAAGAATAGTCAGTCGTCCATTCATGCTCAAGTTGATTGACGCTCAGTCGTCGATTCATTATAAATTCCGTCTGTTTTCGCACAATTTCGTATGAACAATCCAGTCGTCTATAATTCTCCCGGAACTACCGTTCGCCATGCCCGGTTGATATGAGTTGACCTACCATTTTGATGTATGTGTAGTCGTTGCTGGTAACGTAGCAGATGGTCGAATTGGAGAAATTGTTTGTGTGAGTCGGGGATGGCGATTGGGATGTTTGCCGTTTTGGGTAATACCGAAAAATTGTGACTGCGTTTTTTGCCATCTGCTACGGAAAGAAGCGTTGGGACCATTAAAGACCCGCGCACCTGTCGGGCGAACGTTTTTAAGATTTTCCGAGCGGCTCATAGGCGCACCCAGGCAGCGGTTTCGGTGTTGAGCGCAACGGCAGGTTGAAAAGTTTGGTAGAGTCATCATTTAAGGCATATATAGGTTCTATCGTTATATTGAACCCCATTTCACTACCACAACACATTATATCAAAACAAAAATGGATCTCGTCAACCAACTAACTGACCGAATGCTCTTTGCAGTCCCAAAAAGTACGTATAATCTGAAAATCATGCCCTAACATGAATCAACAGAGGGCCGACTGTATGAAAAAGCCATCCAACTATTGGAAGGTGCCGACATTCAATTTCGACGATCCAGCCGACTAGATATTGCATTGTCAACAAACTTGCCTATCGCTTTGGTATTCTTGCCAGCGGCTGATATTCCAAGATTCGTTGGTGAAGGTCGATGTCAATTGGGTATCACCGGTATTGATCAAGTCGCCGAGTCTGAGATGGATGTTAACAACCTGCTCGACCTTGGATTCGGTAAATGTTCACTGCAAGTCCAAGTACCAGCCAAGTGTTCAGTTCAAAGCGCCAAGGAACTTATCGGCAAGAACATTGTCACTTCATTTACCCACTTGACGACAGAATACTTCCGAAAGCTCGAAGGAAAGGCTCAAGGTGAGCGTCTCGACACTAACATCAAGTACGTCGGTGGTTCTGTCGAAGCGGCTGTGGCGCTTGGTGTGGCTGATGCCATTGTCGATTTGGTTGAATCGGGCGAAACTATGCGAGCTGCTGGTTTGCGAGCTACTGATACTGTGTTGGATACATCTGCTCACTTGATTGGCTCCAAGTCCACCCAGGCATACCACCCAGAACTTGCCGAAACTATTGTGGCACGAATCAGCGGTGTTCTTGCTGCCAGCAAGTATGTGTTGTGCACTTACAATGCTCCACGTGCTTCTCTCAAAGAGCTGCTTCAGATCACTCCAGGCCGTCAAGCTGCTACTGTGTCTCCACTAGAAATTGAAGGATGGGTTGCGGTCTCGAGCATGGTTGAACGAAAGAAGGTGGCTGAGGTCATGGATCAACTGACTGCAGTCGGGGCTATCGACATTTTGGTGTTCCAATTGTCCAATTGCCGAGTGTAATTATTATAATATTTATCCATCTTTTGTTTCAACAAAGTCACCCGTGACGTATATGTTCGATATGAACGAACAGCTACCCTTTTTCGATATATTGTAGAGTATCGAGTATGACCTGCAGCCGTTCGTACGGGGTGATCCAAACTTCCTGATGTGCAACGGTTAGAAAATCAGGGTGTACGAGATTGGCAAGTTATCTACTCTAGACTACAGACCTCTGATCATCGCCGGACCCACATGCAAATCTTGACCATGAACAGTCATCCGTGGAACTTCGCCGGGTATTCATCTTTGAAATTAGAACAAATGAGCCACTAAAAATACGTCTTGCAGATTCACGTACCTAAGTTGGAAGTGGAGGACGATATGACGTACGGGTATTATTTGCCCCGCATCTGGTTCAGGGCACGTTCGCGATGGCCCTCCTGAGCAATGTCTCAGTACCGGTTAGGTTTCTTCTGAGATCATCTATCATTAGCTTGAATGTGGCACGCCTTGGGTAGCAGTTCAGTACTCGAAAAGAGGATGACCCACTGCTGATCGTGAGAGTTATCGATCCCATCAAAGGAAAGGGTTGGCGGGGCGGCATGTCTCCGCTTACTTGCTCAGCCGTAGCACGGCTCCTCGCTGTTTAACATTTACGGCGAAAACGCCGTACTTTGCGATCTATTTAAACCCCGAAATCTCGTCAGATTAGCACCCACAACCATGAAGTTTTCTACTGTTTCTATTATTGCAACTGCCACTATTGCTTCGGCTGCCCCAGTTGAACTGCTCGGACAAGACGTTTCCCACTACCAGGGTAACATTGACTGGCCAGGACAAAAGTCTGCCGGTTCCAACTTCGCGTATATCAAAGCTACTGAGGGAACAAATTATCTGGATCCATCTTTCAGTGCCAATTATGATGGCTCTGCTAGTGCTGGCTTGATTCGAGGTGCCTATCACTTTGCCCAGCCAAGCTCATCCTCGGGCTCTGCACAAGCTGCATATTTCCTCGCTCATGGCGGCGATTGGTCCGACGATGGCAAGACGCTGCCTGGTGCCGTCGATTTGGAGTCCAATCCAAGTGGTGACAGCTGCTATGACTTGTCGCCTGCTTCGATGGTAGCGTGGGTCAAAGACTTCGGTGACACCTACAAGGCCAAAGCAGGGCGATACCCAGTGATTTACACCACAACGGATTGGTGGATCAGTTGCACCGGAAACTCGGCCGATTTTGGTAAAGATTATCCATTCTGGCTTGCTCATTACGATTCATCGACTTTAGGTGCAGTTCCTAGTGGATCTACTGCTAGCTTTTGGCAGTTCGCTGACCAGGGCAAGCTGGCCGGTGATAACGACTACTGGTTTGGCACCAGTGCTTCACTGGCCAAGTTTGCCAAGAACGGTTGAGGAGAGTGAACTCAATTGATTGTATGTAGTTTAAGATATTAATAATGCAAATTTGTGGATTTTCATCGATACTTGACGGGCCCATCAAAATGATCGCCTTTGTGCTTGGCTCGAATCAGTTGTAATACCGTAGTCAACATGAACGTTCGACCGGCCGAGGCGACCAATTGGATACCTTCCATGCCTAGATCTGTCGAAGTCACTTGCTCCGCTCCAAGCAACCGATTCACCAACAGAGCAGTCAATTCACATACCAGCACACCACAATCACTGCCATTTGCTTGTTGTGGGGTATCAACCGCAGTAAATTGAAGCTTCTTTTGGATCAGCCGGTCAAAGCTGCTCTTCATTCGTTCTGCGACTCGTTGGTTAAATTGACCCATTGTGTCGTAATGCAATGCATGTTTGGCAGGCAGACATACTACCATCAAGGACCAATGACTTCCACCCTCGATGATGCTAACATCAGGATTGTCATTTACGGGTAAGAACACAAACTTAGCCTTGTTCATTGGAGGCAGTGCTGAAGCCAATGAATCTGGATCTGGCGAATGCAGTAACAAATACGCCATAGTGGGCCGTACTAATACAATGTCGTCTCTATTCGGATGGTCCTTTAACAATCCATTTTCGAGATATTCGTATAAGAATGCAATATTGTTGTCGTTGAGCCACCGGTCTTCACGGAGATTCTTCAAATCCTGTCGATAAACGCTCACATCGTAATCTGTTCTTGTTAGTATTGATATAAGCAACACGCATACACTGAAGAAGAACATCCTTTTCCTGGCCTTGAAGCTCCTTGTACAACGTCATTAGCAACGACAGCTGCGAGTGATGGCGGAATCGATACAACGGGGCATGGTGGCCGTTTCGCTCTTCTGATTCGTTCGGCTCCGCGACATCCTCAAATCCACAGGTTATAACCTCTTTTTTTGCTCCATAGTCGTGAAGCTGTACGGTAAGCTCACCTCGTCTAGGGTTGAAGAGAAAGTTGCGTCGCATCAGACGAGAATAACAGACGTTTTGCGGGAGTGCCGCAGGGGTGTGTGGGTGCGGGCGTGGATGTTGGAACGATGGATGGGATGCTGAACGAACAGGCAAGGTTGCTGTCCTTATATTGGTGCGTCCCCAAAGATTAAAGCCTGTACAACAGAAGTTGTAGTTTAAAAAGGTTGAGCTAATCTTTAATCGATAGTGTCTTATATGAAAACGACGGCAACCATTTGGGACAAGTACCCCGCCGCAAAGTGCGGCTTTCCTGTCATGGAAGTTCCGGCAAAATGGAGCAAGTTTCAAGAGGTCATATATAAAAGCATGTGGTGTTATAATAAATTATCACGAATATATTCTCATATCATCCCCTAATAGTGCTGTAGAGCCGAGTTGCTAGTGAAATATTTGTTTAAGTTTGCGGCAGAGCCTCGTCGTGGCGTTTTCGAGCGGTGTTGTCACAGCCCGTAGCCATCTGTTAGGACCGAGATTTGGATCTGCGGGCTTAAACTGATCTTCAAGATTGAATTTGGTCAAGCTTCCGTGCGGTGGTTCATCAGGTCCTGGTAGGATTTCAAGTGGCATTTAGTTGATGAATGGGTGCGCAATGTGGGACTCCCGGGAAGTATATAACTGGCGAATTCCCGCATATGGTGCGGCGGAAATGTAAAACGGGCAAGAATAGTGAGCAAATGCAGTGATAAAAATTTTTGCAACTAAAAATTTATACCAAAATATTATGGTAAATATGAGAATTATGGGATCAATGCTAACAATAGCCCATGACTTTCGCATATTCATTTGAATCTGGTGGAAAGTATACTTCCACAGGAGCCTCTGGTGTAAAGTACTCGCCAAATATCTTCATGGAATGCTTGAAGCGTTTCATAGAACGCTGCCACTTATTTCCAGTGTACTTTGGCAGTTTGGTCAGATCAATGACGTTGGTGTTAATTCGCAACGAATCAGAGTAGATGCTTGAAGAAGCGCTTGAACTAGTGGTAGAAACGGACATTTTCTTGCTTGAGTGTACGCTAGCGTGTTTGTTCTTTAATAGTGAGAACTGTAGAACAAAAGAGTGTGAGTATGATGAGTTTAGGGAAAGTTCCCGAGGAATTAGCTGCCCTTTTATGCTTTTTTGTTTTGGCGAACTGCGTGAGCCAGTTCCACAAATTGTTGGCACGCTTTAGTTACTGCATTTCAGCAAGTGGAGAAAGATACACGTTGTCAGCGTCACATTCTCAGCGGACTATGGTGTTAAAAATACAGATCTTCTATAGATCTACTTGGTGCGGCGCCCGCAGGTGTTTCTGGGACTGGTACTCGTTCCCGATGTAATGTCAATAGGAACGTAAGTTTCATGCTGCACTCATGTAGATGTACAATTAAGAAAGACATTTAATAGAGATAAACTTAGAAAATATTAACGCAGAAGAATATCAAAACGTTCTGTCATCGTATGTGACGATGGAAGAACTGGGACGAGGGCGGCATGGCAACATATACCCCACGCGACGTGCGGCTCATGGCGGGATCTGACAAGGCAGATTTAAAAAGATGCAAAATATATATAAATAAGTTAAGATACAACGCTAGGGTACAATATGTGGCACTATTTGTGCTTGCTTTGCCGGACCCATTTTGCCAATCTCTTTTCACTACGAGCCACTATTGCAACCTGGCCTGTCGCAATGAGTTGGTCCACAATCACAGGGGAATCCTCTAAGTTATTTTTACCCTTAGATGCCACACTAGAATCAGAACCCTTGGGACTTCGAGGAGGTCGCTTTTTTTGTCGTTTCGGACTCTCAGCAATAGCACGGATATGGCCATATCGCTTTTGCCGTCTGGACGGAGGGGTATCGATGCTTGACTCCACCGCTGATTCCCGCTGCTTGAGCATCGGAGTCGGCGACAAACTGGACTCAATCACTGGAAAAGATGGTAAGCTTGCTGCAATTACCGGCGTTCCTGGCATAACCACACGGAATGAATTACCATACGGTGGCGGTGAGGTCGGAATGCGGTCAAGATACTTGTCGAATTTTGGCGTGTCCAGAACCACATCCACATCTGATGACGCAGGAGTGGACTGGCTAACACTCACTTCTTCGATAATTGTCGTGTCAGCCTGGGAATCGGCTTGCACTGAAGATGACTGACTACGCCGAAAATAGCTCTGCTTCATCTCACGCAGCTTGGAAGCTGACATGATGGCAACCCCGTAATGTGCGAGATCCCTCTCTTTAGTTAAATATTCCATATCCAGCAATCTCAGCAGCGGGTCCAAGTAAATCTGCAGAAGCAAATGTGGAATTTCGATAACCTTGCTCCATTCACCCTTACTCGCCGCTTCTTGGGCTTGCTTCTTCAAGCTAGAGTCGCGAATCACCATCTCAGACAACAGCCTCACCGCTTGCCACCCATCCGGCAGCCCTTGACTGATGTAGGTCAGCAACCGAGTTATGGCATTTGCGTCGGTGATTTTGAGATTTCCCCGCTCAATGCATCGTTTGATAACAATGAACCCATCTTTGTTTCCTCCAAGTACCGTATTGAGTTTGATCACAGCACCCACCTCATTGCCTTTACCGGCCAATCGATGCTTCGGTAGAGCCTCTAGTGCTTGAACCAATTGGTCAACCGCAGACGAAATTTCGTCCAGAACCTGCCATATCAGTCTCTATCGTGTTCACACTAGAAACATACTTCATTTGATTGAATAAAATTACCAGGATGGCTGATAAACTCGTCGACCACCGACGTATCACTAGTTGTGTCATAGTTAGCGTTGCTCCCCCAGCTGTTAATATAACACACACCACACCCTGATCCTGCCGGATACATCCAAGCATCTGGTTCAATGTGTCCAAAACACGATTACTCATTTTCGAAGAATAGAGTTGGCGTCTTCAAATCTTGCAGCACCACAGTGGTAACGGCAAAAATGGATGCCGGGATGTATGCGCGGCAGAGCCAACGAGCCTCATCGCAGCTGCACACCACGGCCCGGTCACGCTGACCGCCATGGACGAGCGAAAATTCAGTCACTCCAGCCAAACTTTCTCCTGTTATCACATCAACACAGAAACAATGAGCGACGCGCTTGTGGACAAATTCGCCAAACTCGGCATTGACGATGCCAAAGCTAAGGAGATTGTCAAGAACAAAAAGGTCGCTGCGTCCTTGAGCGAGATCATTGACTCGGTGTCAGGATCTCCTGACGGCAAAGCAGTGGTGCTGTTGCAGACTTTGGCCACGAAGAGCAAAGACGCCGACGAAATAGCCAAGAAAAACCGCAAATTGGTCGTCGACGCTATTGTGGACGGACGGTTGAAGACTTCTATTCAGCTGGATGCGGCATGGAAATATGTCCTGGCCCAGGGCGATGCCTCAAATGCGTCTGATCTGGATAAGGAGTCCGGCGTTGGCATTGAGGTGACCAAAGAACAAATCGGACAAGCTGTTGACAAGTATATCGGTGAAAACAAGGCTGAACTCGAAGAAAGCCGGTACAAGTTTGTGCCAACTCTAATGAACAATGTCAAAGCTCTACCAGAGATGCGATGGGCAAACCCCGCTGATTTCAAACCAATTATCGACGAACGAGTTCTTGTCTCAATTGGCCCAAAGGACGAACGAGACACAAAGGCTGCCAAAAAGAAGAAGGAAAAGCCAGCCAAGGAAGAAGCCAAGAAGCAGCCAGGCGACGATGAGATTTCTGTCCTTTCGACGTTTAAGGAAGGGTTTTTGGGCGCATTGCACAAGCCGGGTGAAAATCCACAAGCTCCAGGATTTGGTGAACAACGAATGAAGGAACATTTGGACTTTACCAAGGGCGAAGTGTATACTCGATTCCCACCCGAACCGAATGGATTTTTGCACATTGGACATTCCAAGGCTATTATTGTCAATTTCGGCTACGCCAAATATCACAAGGGCAAGTGCTACCTGCGATTTGATGATACCAATCCAAAGGCTGAAGATGATGTGTTTGTCAAGAGCATTAAGGAACTTGTTGAATGGCTTGGGTTCGAACCATTTAAGGTCACTTATTCTTCTGATTACTTCAACGAATTGTACGAAATGGCCGAAAAGCTGATCAACAAGGGTCTCGCATTTGTGTGCTACTGCACCCCAGAGCAGGTCAAGGCTTGTCGAGGACAATCTGAAGATGGTACACTAGGTGGTGAACGAAAGGAATGTGAGCACCGATCGTATCCAATTGAAAAGAACTTGGAAGAGTTCCGAAGGATGCGAGATGGGAAATACAAGCCTGGTGAGATTACATTGCGAATGAAGATGGATATGAAGGATCCAAATCCAGCCATGTGGGATATTGTGGCATACCGAGTCATGGATGAGCCCCACCACCGAACCGGCACTACTTGGAAGATTTACCCTACCTATGAATTTACCCATTGCCTGGTTGATTCTTTGGAAAACATTTCCCATTCTCTGTGTACTTTGGAATTCCGAACTGCTCGACAAGCTTACGAATGGTTGTGCGATGCTGTTCAAGTGTATCGACCGGCCCAGCGAGAATTTGGCCGATTGAATGTCACCGGTACCATCACGTCGAAGCGAAAGATCAAGAAGCTTGTTGAAAGCAACTTTGTTCGAGGCTGGGACGATCCACGATTGTATACACTGGTGGCTATTCGACGACGGGGTGTTCCACCGGGAGCTATTTTGTCGTTCATCGCTGAGCTTGGTGTCACTACCAGTCATACTTTTATTATGGTGAATCGGTTCGAAAACTCCGTACGAAAGTATTTGGAAAACCACACTCCTAGATTGATGATGATTTTGGATCCAGTTTTGGTGGTTGTGGACAACTTGCCAGAGGATTACGAAGAAGAAGTGACTGTTCCATTCAAGCCTGGCAGTCCAGAAATGGGCGAACGAAAGTTGCCGTTCACCAAAAAGTTCTACATTGATCGATCTGATTTCCGAGAAGAAGCACCATCCAAGGAATACTTTCGACTTGCTCCAGGCCAACCAGTTGGTCTGCTCAAGGTTCCAAAGAACATCCGATATGTGTCTTGTGAAAAGGACTCCACTGGTAAGGTCACTGTTATCCATGCTCATTATATGAACGATGCGGCTCATGAAAAGCCGAAGACTTATATCCAATGGGTGCCAGTATCTAAAAAACACCTGTCTCCAGTGAAGCTGGACGAAGTGCGACTGTTCAATCAACTATTTAAAAGCGACAATCCAGAATCCAATCCAGACGGCTTTTTGGCTGACTTGACTGCCAATTCGAAAGTCACCGTCCGTGGTGCGGTTATTGAACCAGGTATTTATGAAGTGAAGAAGAAGTCGCCATGGGTCACTGACTCTACAAAGAACGCCGGATTCCAAGGCAAGGAAACTGCTGGTTCGCCAGAGTCTATTCGGTTCCAAGCGTTGCGAGTCGGTTATTTCTGTTTGGATCGAGATTCTACCGATGACAAATGGGTTCTCAACCGAATTGTCACCTTGAAGGAAGATGCCGCAAAGAATGCGTAATAGTAGTAATATATCTATATATAAATATATTATATTATATATATTTTTCTTTCTTATGCCTTGCGCAGAGCACGATTGATAAACGATTTGGTTTTTCGAATTCGCAGATGCGGCGTTGGCACATCGGGAGGCGGAGGCGGCGGGAGCGGCTTGAAGTCATACAGCAATTTGGAGCTTGATTTCAAAGAAATACGACTATCAAAGTCGAGAGCTGGAGTCGTGGCTGTGTCCAATGACCCGAAGATATCATTCCAGACATCCAAGCTTTCACCACTCACCGTACTGCTTTCTGTCATTGGAGTGACTGGCGATGCGATAGTGTTGCGGTCATCGGTTCGACTTGTTCGTGCCGACGAAGAAGTCATACTTTCTGCCACACTGTAAGAATATAATGGACGACGGTCTCGGTCTGGATGCTTTTCCATTCGAGTGGCTGTCTCCAAGGACGACATTGAAGAGGCTCGCGACCGGCACGGCTCGAATTCGTAGTGGGTGGGTGTGTCGGTATCATGGTCGTGGTCGTGATCGTGATCGTAGTCATAGGCATTACCATGAACGTTTGTGGTATAAATACTAGAGCTGGTTGAGATTTGCTTGGTGTGTTGCTGCTTGGTCACCGGTTTGATGGTGGTGGTTTCATTATTGTTAAAAGTGGATTCAGTTGGGCTGGTATTGCCTTCTCGAGAAAATAAATAAGATTCCAACGCTTTGGTAAGCTGTTGAATAGATTGATGATTTTGTTGCAATGCAGATGGCACTTGAAGCTCATGCAAAGAAGCCATGTTTGGTGATAATTGGCAGAACTGCACAACTTCTTCGATAATCTGCAGCTGGGTGTATTCCTTATAAATGAACAAGGTTCGTTCAGCATCAGGTCGAGCCAGCGAAAAGAAGTTTTGCAATGCATGGACAATTGTCAGGTTCAAAAAGTTGAACAAAGTAGCCAGGTCGGTTGCCAGAAGATTGTACACACATGAATACAAGCCACTTTGCAACAACTGTGGTGTGAAAATGCAATCCAGAATCAATCGTACTTGACCGATGGCACACTGAGCTTGGTCAAGCAGATTAGTCGATGACGGTGCAAGATTGATGACCACTGGCTGATGGCTGTCATCAACTACTGACGTTTTGTCTCGCTTTTCCCGAAGCAAATCAAGTTGCAGCTGGTTGAAGTCACGAATTCTTTGTTGAAGATATCGATTGTATGAATTTGCTAGTCGATTGGCTTCGTTGCTTTGATTTGTTGCGATTGTTGGTAAATAGTCCATACCGGTCGCATTTTGCTGGGTCGTAATATGACCAAGAAGGTAATACTTTGGCAGGTTATGGTTATTATCGGAAAGCACATGAGTATGGAAAATAATGTGGGCTTTCATAGAAGCCACTGACAGTGATTCTCCAGGGGTGTAAAGTCGGAGTTGCAACAAGCTGAAAAATTCCTTTAGACCTTGTTCCGAATGGTCGGTTTTCAAATGATCTTGTATACATTGCACATATTTTGCCTTTGGAGGTGCCTCTCTTACTTTTGTAGCTCCCTGAAATTATTAGTACTTTTTCAATTGTCTCAGTAAATACCTTCAAAGCCTTGGCCATGCTAAGTGGTCCCTGATCTCTGGACATGGGATTATGAAGGCTTAGGTTCATCATCGAAGGACGGTGTTTGAGCTGCATGTTGTATAGAGAAGTTTGTGAATTCTAAAAAGCAGGTAGGTGATCGATCAATGATCAAAGCTGAAAGCCGAAAGCTGATGGGGGTATAAGATTGTCTCAGGTTTGTTTTTAAAGAGTCGGTTCACAGAAACGAATACAAAACGATGCCAAGCTGAGTGCAAACAATGAACGAAAGACGAAAAAAAAGGTGAAGAAAGTGAGATGAAAAGGTAAGAAAGAAGAATTGGCAAGAATGGACAACAGAGCGGTCTAATACCTCTCTGTCTAGCTAGCATCGATGCATGCATGCATGCCACATTTTTTTTTGTCGAGCCATTTACTGGAAGGACGCGAGATCAACAGCGGGATGCGCGTGAATTCCTTGAGCGACCGGGGGTTGGGGGTGCATTCGGGGCGCACGACGCAGATCGGCTGAGGCGCTACAGCTAAGTTTAAGCTTGAGTTTGAGGGCCGCAACGCTTTGGTCGTCCTGGCCAGATCGGGCAATGGGTTTGGTACATGACGCATGCACCAGACGAAGACCCTGGTCGTTGGCCTGTTACCTAGACTCCAACCGGTTTGTTGTCTTAGCAACCGCCTGTGCTTAGACAACCTAGCACAGCAGCGACTGGGAAGTGCTTCATTTATGCGGAAGGGATTTTGTGCATGTCAAAGTTTGCTCTGGATCATTCAAACACTGAGCAATACTACTGGGCATCCCCAGGTTGTGAAAGAATCCAGGAGCTTGGGTCAGTCTCAGGAGAGATCGATCAGATGTCGTGGGGAGATCTAGACGTGTATCATCGTGTTTATTGCTCTTCCAATTGGAATGTAAGCAATATAGGTTATAGAAAAATGCACCTTTTAGGCGTAACGGCTTTCCGCGATCGATTTTTCAACCATATGGAACTTGTGGATATTTCCGATAAAGCCTGCGTCTCGAAAACCCCTAAGATCATCGATTGAGTGGTGATCTTGCGGGCCATGAGCGTTTCGGCATCACCCTGACCAAGGACTTGGAATCGTACGTATGCTTGCCAAATCTGTGACACGCTGTTTCGTCCTCTGCCATAACCAGGTACAGCATATTTCATCCTGAGTCTGGCTTTGTTGAGTGGTGGCATCGATGGCACATTACTGACAGCCACGGGCCGAGTCCAGATGCAGCAGCAGCAGCAGCAGGGTTGACTAATTACCGGCCGGGACATTTTCATTCGTGCACCGACATCCAGCTAGAGCTCGTCTGTGTTGCATTGCCCCAGTTCTGCTTGCATGCATAAAGCTCTGCATGAAAATCTGTCCAGTTCGGAAGTGGCTCTGACCGAATCTCGGTTAGCAGCCCCTGGCATTTGTTCAATCTCTGCAATTGGGCATCTTATGATAAGATTCACTAGGATCATTTCATCAAGAGATGAAAATGAAATGTCTCTGTAAGTCATATCGCTAAGCCGCTCGTACTTTCGCTTCTCGCGATATCTATAGATAGGCACGACAACACCATTCGACAGGCTGGGGGCTACGACGATCTATTAATATTAGTTTGCGCAACAGGTTGACACTTATTTTTTTTTAGCACAATTGGTGTCAAGTAGATCATCCCTTATTAATGTGCTATTGTTCCCTATAGACTGGAGCACAGCCTGCCTAGGCAATATTGGTATTTGGATTGATCACGTTCAAAGGGGTGATGCCGTGGACACACTGACTAATAGATCACTAGTGTATCTTCACATAGGCAAACAGGCTGCTTATCTCCTTTTGTCTGGATCGATTTGGCTAGTTGCATTAAAAGTAGGGAGTAAATGGCCACGGGGTGCACCAAATTACCTAGAACAGTGACTATGGCTAATTCACGGAAATTCGCTCGTTATTCGGCGCCTTTGCCTAAAAAGGGCCCAAGGACCCTTAAGCGGCATCAATATCATGGGGAACCAACAAGGTGAAGTGGCCAGGATTCGTGGCTTCGAACGCCTCGTTCAACTCGATATTCAGCCTGTTGCCACAGTAGTCGGTCCACGTTGGGGCGGCGTGGGCGTACATGACGCCACAGTGCGCCACGGCGCCCAATGAGCAAAGCCACTGCATGTCCACGGTGTTCTACGTCCCGACCGCCGGGCTAAGCCGGCGGGCGTGAGCCGCATTTCGGACGGACATTTCAACCATCCTCCCATCCACCCACTCCATGACCATCACAACCGATTGAATCTCCCTGGCTCTGGGACTGTGCCTTGTCAGTAGATAGATCGGTAGTTTGTAATCAACACTAGCCTCTTCCAACAGAGTGAATGGCGACATCCTCACAAGGCGAACACGACAAAAATGAGCCCTTAGCGCTGAGGAATGACGCCATCTTGCGCGCGCGAGTGCCCGTAAACGGCAGCACGGTGGAACGAAAATGTGGCTAGTGCGACCCATGAGCAAAAAAAACTCTCCCATATAAAAGAAACAGCCCGTCCACTGCAGGCTTGGAAAAATCCTGATAAGCCACAGTCGTACACACACAGGTAGAATATTTCAGATTTTTAATTGCAGACTTGGAAGAAGCGGGATTAGGAAGAGGAAAGAATGAACAACAATAGTACTAGTATGGCTCCTGCTATTGAGTCGTTCTTGTCGTTACATGCATCTCGGAATCCAAATAAACGGTATTGTAACCGCCATCGAGATGTGGTGTGTAATCGACAAGCAGATTCCAGAAAAGCAGGCGAGCTTCAGCAAGCGATGGATTCATTAAAGAGCGAAACAGAACGTGAGGCAATCACGCATATTTGGTCCATGTTCAGTGCTGCTCCTCAAACTCAACGAATGGTGATCCTTCAAGGGTTATTGGCACAGTGTTGCAGTCCTACACTTTCTGGAGCCATGTCGATGATTAAAGAGCTGCTGCGGGTGGATTTTATCGATTCGTTACCACCGGAAATTGCGGTGAAGGTTCTATGTTATTTGGATACGGCGTCGCTCTGCCGAGCGGCGCAAGTATCACGACGATGGAGACAACTGGCTGACGATGATGTGGTTTGGCATCGAATGTGTGAACAGCATATCGACAAAAAGTGTACCAAATGTGGGTGGGGGTTGCCTTTGTTGGAAAAGAAGCGATTGAGAGATTCGAAACAAGCTATTCAAGCTCGTGCCAAGTACATGGCCCAGTCGTCATTATCCAAGAAGCGAACCTTGGCCGAGATGGAATGTGATAGTGATGTGACAACAAGTGCTAGTACTCCGGTTGAAAGCAGCTCTCAATCAGCGCCGCCAGCTTCGGAAGTTGTGGATGACAGAAAGACTCGACCATGGAAAGAAGTTTATGCAGAACGATATCGAGTTGAACACAACTGGCGAAAGGGTTTGTACAAGCTGCAGGAGTTCAAAGATAAGGATGAAAATGACACCATTTTGTGTATGCAGTTCGATGAGCAGCATTTGATTGTTGGCACATATGAAGGTGCCATCAAGGTGTGGGATATTGAGAGTGGAAAGTTGGCTCGAGTATTGCATGGGCATCAAGGTGCTGTCAACGGCTTGAAGTTTGATTCTTCAAAGTTGGTTACTGCATCTTCTGACAACTCGCTGAAGATTTGGAACTACAAGACTGGCGAGTGTGTTTCTACTTTCCATGGCCATGAAGACAAGGTGCTGTGTTTGGATTTCGATCAGAAAAGCATTGCATCTGGAAGCAAGAACGGCACCATCAAAGTATGGAATTTCGAAGCCAAGCATGTGTTTACTCTCCGAGGGCATTCCGAAGCTGTTCACGATATCAAGATGCATTGTGAATCTCGAACGTTGTACTCTGCTAGTGACGACGGTACTGTGAAAATGTGGGATTTGGATACCAAGCAATGTATTAAAACGTTTGGTGGACCTGGCCATGCGAACGGCCACAAGGCACAAATCTCCAAGGTGTTGGTGCTGCGGCTGGATCATTTGGATGTTGATAACAACGAGATTACATATCATCATCGCAACGGTGAGTCCGAGCCAGAGCCAGAAGATGAAGAAGAGCCAACGACACCAGCACGAAAGGCAGCTCCGACGCATTTGCTCACATCCTCACTTGATGGCACCATCAAGTTGTGGGATATTGCCAAGGGTAAAGTCGTGCGAACCCTGTTTGGCCATGTTGAAGGGGTTTGGGCCGTCGCCGCTGACACGTTTCGAATTGTATCCGGTGCTCACGACAAGATTGTCAAGGTGTGGGATATCCAGAGTGGCAACTGTTGGCATACCATCTCGGGTCACAAGAAGCCGGTTACAAGCGTGGGGCTCAGTGATACCCGATTTGCCAGTGCCAGTGATGATGGTGTGGTGTTGATGTATCGGTTTGACGATGTGGAGTAGTGGATTACTATTTATTTCTAATATTTATATATATTTATAACAAAAATGCATTTGTTTCTATTTCTTTCTTGATGGAATTGTCTTACTGGAAGGGTCTATAAGCTTATACCCAACGCCGCACCGTACATCCTCTCCTTCGCAACTGCAAGCGCCAAGGACATAAATTCACCTAAACAATGCCCATGTCGCAGCAAGCATTTCATCATGCGACGGTATAGATTTGTGTTTGCTCTGTATATGGAGCGTCTTTGCAAGTACTAACTAGGATTAGAGCGTGACAGCGTCCGACGCGCTGGTGGACGATTGGAAGTCAATGAAGTCGAAGATGTGCAAGCTGGTGGATAGCAAAGGTGCGCCCGCGACAGACAAGGCCAGAAATCGCAAACTTCTGGAAGAGAATCTCAACCATGTCCATTCATTGTGGTCGGATATGTTGGCCGGCAAGCCCGTAGGTGCCGGCGGTGTCGCTGCGGCTCAAGCCGCAAGTCCACAACAGCCGCGGTTGACTATATACCTCCCAAATTGGAAGCCGATAATTGATGTGCTTCTTACTATAGTTGTATATGCAGTGTTGAATGTGGTGATTTTGTTTCTGGTGGTGAGCATGGTTGGTTTGACTAGCTAAAACTGTATTTATATCTATGTCGGTAATAGCGGGCTCCCGCTCCCTGGATACAATACGAATTGGCAACCCCAGTGGCTAGCTGGATATAGACTAGGACATTTGGCTGAACGGAAGGCTATCAAAATTGACCACTGCTTTCGAGAGTATGCAAAAATGACCATCCAATTGAACGCAGCAAAACAGCAACTGCGTGAAACTCGTAATGACCTTGTTGAACACATGGAAACACTTCACAAGCAGAACCAAATCACTGAGGCACAAAAGAAGGAATATACAGAGTGCATCAGACGTTGGTTCGATTTCTGCAACTCACTTCCGGAATCTCAAACGAGCAAGGTGCTCAAACGATATGGCGAGTGGACCCAGATGACTCGTCACAAACAGCAGCAAGTGATTGGAACCTCGAAAGACTACATCGTCAGCATGTTGGCAAGACGAGAAATAGAGTATGAGCAAGACTTGGTTACGCAGAAAACCTCCAAGAAACGGTCAAAGCTCACTGCGCCATTATCGGAAGCAAGAGCCCGAGTGCTTGCCGAAGTGGAAGAGCGGCTTATCGTCCTCCCCGCTGGAACGGCCAACGTTGTGGTGCCGCCTAAACCCACCGCTAGCAAACTCAAGAAAGGCAAAACGACGAATAAATCGAGCAATTATATTGAAAAAAATAAAACCAGGCTTGGAAGACTTTCCAGGCTGCGGAAGAGGATTCATGGACGGCCGTGAAACATAAAGGGTTGGTCCAGGCGATCCAATCATATCGGAAAGTGTGCGACGGCCGCCGCAGCCGCATCCGCAGCTGCGGCTGCACGAGAGCAAATCATCAACGCAATTAATGACAGGATCGGGCCATATCTAAAAATTACTCTAGTTCCATAATTTCCGTATTCATCGGTTCACACAGTTCGCTCCAAGGCCACTAGGTTCGATATCTGCGTGGAAACGTGCCCTAGCCATCACCACGTATCCCATCAGAGAGATAAACATGCGAGCCTCACGGTCTGTCAGTTCGACAAACAGAGGACAGAGAGAGAATGTTGCATGACAAATTTGGGTCTGGGGTAGCTTGGTGCACCGTCAATTGTACTTCAGCATAAGCCACGCGTAAAGCAGCGACTTCTCGATCGGTAGGTTCCACTGCTGCACTGTTCCCAGTCGATGCCGGAATATCGTTCAACGAGATTGGCACGATCCGGGCCTCATACTTTTTTAGCTTTTCCTTTATCCGGTGTTTTGCCTTGGACATAGCGATTTTTGAACTCGCTGGAAGTAGCTCCTAGGAGATAAGTACATTTCACTTGAATAAATTCGCAGTCTGCACATCCTGAGAGAATTGGGCATCTCGAGCGCATGCAACGTATGTTCTATCAGTTCTAGTAATATAGCGTTACGATACTTTATGTAATGAAATCTAGACTATTGGGTGAAGTTATTTTGGGTGTAAGCGCCGTCCATCCAACTGCACATCGCATCAATGCAAGACCTGGACCTAACAGACCCTACTCTGAGTCGTCTATACAAGCGTTTTGAGGAAGCTGTGAATGCTATAAATGCACTCGGAAGGCCTGAGGGCGTTTCTGTTCAAGATTACAACAGCACCATGGCTATTCACAATGGGTCTACTGAGTTCTGTTTCGAGCTGTACAGAGTCATGAACCAAGCCGAAAGACGCGAGGTTGGCGAGGTTATGGATTTGCTGGGCTGTATGGATGATGGGACGTTAAACACGGAGCAGCAGGTGTGCTTTATTCAGATACTGGCAGGACTATATGGCGTTCCTTTGTGATATGTAGATTCAGTACAGTATGCACTTACCCTGTTCGTTTGGCCCGTGCGGCGGCCGCAGCGTGCGGCGAGGGGTGACATCCAATTTCCCGGAATTTCGGAAGCTGCGACTACTGTGCTAAGAACCGGAATAGCTGCTTTATTCTTTTCAGCTCTTGTTGTTAACTTGTACAATGATCAGGCAACTTTCCCCATCGGTCGACTATAAGAGCCTTTTTTTTTTTTTGGTCTGGCGCTTCTTGGCATAGCATAGATACCATCCTTCTGTCCGGAACTCAAGTATTACAGACTGACACTATGAAACTGCAGTGTCTAATACACATATGCGCTAATACAAATTCTGGCGCTTTACTTTATTTTTCTTATCTCAGCTATTACGGTTGGAATTGTGCCACCCCAGCAGTCGTATTGTGGCACCAAACAAGGACCCGGCTGCCGTCTTTTCCGTACATGACGAATGCCCCACAGAGAAGCAGTTCAGATGCCAAGACAGAAATTGTGATCATCGGGAGAACAGGGTGCGTTCAGGGATGGTATGATCCAATGCCGAATGGCATTGGATATTCAGATACCTGCTCACTTGCGTTGATTTCGTACACATGAATTTGCCGGTCTTGGGGAGAACACTGACAAATTGTATGCTTCTGTATTTCTTATCAGATCATCTGTTTCGGCTCGCTGGGCTGTGAATTCTCCGTTCAACTCGAAGAGTCCTCAACAACCCATATCACGTTATGCGCCCAGAAAATAGTGGAATAAAGCACCGCCACTATGACATGAGTACCACGGTTTATGGTGCCAGGGATGGATGGCTACGGCGGAATCAACTCTAAGGAAAATACTGGAAGACTCAAACTCTATTGCATGCCCTGTAGGTGCCAGACTTTATCGATTAGCTCCCCACATTACAAAGGATCAGCTGGGTTGTAGACAGCTGTGGGGACAATGATCCAGCTTTTGAACATCAACATCGATCAGGCCATATTTCACCTTTGAGCACCAGCAAACGTGATAGCCGGTGGGGCCGACATTAGAGTTCCTACCACCAATGCACTCCGCGGACCGTGGCCCGTGCAAAGTCTCAGTCATGTTTCAAACTCTCCAAAAAAGGATAGACCCAAACCGGTGCCAGCTGTCCACCACCATCGTTGATACGGCCATGTTGCTCGTAAGCAACACGCCGCACCATGTGGGAGAAGTGATGCAATCTGATTGAGCCATCTGGTTACCCGCCCACCTCAGACATGCAGTGGCTGCATCACCGCCGCTCCTTTGCGGCTCGTGGGCGCAAGCGGGTTGTTCCGGCAGGCTGGGACTTCCGGCCTACCGGCAACTGCTTGGCGATCCATCAATGCCATCAACAGCAGCGCGATGCTGTTTTGTCCACACAACGCGTGGAGCAACGAGCCCACACGACCGGTAGCTAGCCACTTATCGACGCGTCTTGTTTCGATTTCGATGGTGGCTTGGAATGAGCATCGAGACAATCTACGATACAAGAAGAACATGTACCCAGATCGCGATCTAGTGGTACCTTTTCATGGATCTTGTTGATCGGATCAATGGTACCCGTTAATCGATCTTGATCCTGCAGAGTGGTGGTGGGGTTAGCATTATGAAAATGGACAATAGCCAAATCCGGATATAACCGGTTCTGGCATCCATGGCGGCTTTTGGAGGCTTGCCTCCAGATATCCCTAAAAGAAAAAAGAGCCCGCATCTCGACGTATGTATCATGATAGCCATACATTTGCAAGCCAGTTTAGAATTATCCGGTTTCGGAGGATGTGCCGATATGCATCTTCTCTATTAATTCTTTTTTTTCTTCTAAATACGATGTGCATCAAAAGGCTGAATTCGGATCGTCTATCATCCAGCAGCATGGGGCGTATATTCGTACATCGGATCCATTGGGTACAATTGATAGTAAGTTCCTGCATTCTTCTCTTCACTCGTACCGGCTTTGGCGTTTTGCTGTAATGGAAATGCCCCTAGATTCGCTAATTCGGATAGAAATTTGAAACCTCTGGCTCCGTTAATTAAAAGTTTGGTTGTGTTTAACACTACAGAATGCAGAATATTATATTACCCCAGGTCTTGAATCTTGTATCCCCCCTGGGATCTGGGACCAAAATTGAAATCGGTGAGCCGCCAACAACACTCAGCCGGTCGCTGAGATAGTTAGATAGATTGGCTTATATGCCGGCGTGCATGTGCAGACGTGGCTGCACACTATCCATCTACATCCATATATGTGATTGATAAAATTTTGTTGAGTGAGGCGCGCCTGAGTCTGATCTAAGGCGACGCAGAATCAGCCGCGCCAAGTCGTATCGGATCGTGGCTACTGCACAGCGATCAGATCGCAGACACCACCGCAGTGTGCATGGCATACATGATATACATGATGCAGTCCATTACAGCGTACAGAGATGCCATCGATTCATCCGGGCACAAGATGACGCAAACAAACAAACAGACCCTACTATGGACATGATTGGCTATCTTATCGTATCAAAAGAACCGTACGGGGGTAGATGGAGATCGTTGACCGTTTTCTATATGATTCTACAAAAAAGACATTAGACAGAAGGTCCATGGCCTGAGCGACGCCAAAATGGACATCCATCATGCATGGACTACAATATGGTCATCGTCAGCTTATTGACGGCACGTTTGCTTCAGGTCGATATCAAGATCAGGTTGCTCAATAGATCCTACCCCGCACCAGTTCCATGATTCAAGGCGATTGTCCGATCAGGCAGTACGTTTGTCGATAGTAGTATATTGGAACGAAACGGTCCAATAATCAACCAAGATTGATCAATGATACAGAAATGCCCAAAGAGGAGTATCGATGTTCTATGAAGGGCCCATACAACACCGACCCCTCTTTTTTTTCAGCTATCCATGGTCATGGTAACCAAAATGTCTCGAGTAAAGGCAAAAGCAGGGGTTCGAATTTTTAAGGAATATCACGAATGACCACCAACCCCTTGATTCTCATTTTTTTCTCTTCTTGGGTTCAGCAGTTTATTTGCTACATAGTAGACACATCGATAGTATCCAAGATGTTGAGCCTAATTGCATACATCCAGACCGTTATGACGATTCCGAAAAGATTTTCGTGACCCCTCCATCGCCAGGAAGCAGCCAGGTGGGCCGTACATCATCCAGGTTATAGCGAATGTCTCTCAACTCCCCTCTGCCGTTTTGTTTTTATCATAGCTTGAAGCTTGACTGGAAAGTGGGGCGTGGTGGTTTATTATCAGTGCTCACTCGTAACCGGTTGGATCATTTTTTTCTCTCTTGCAGTGCTTTTCAGACATGCACCCTTGTGTGTCTTTCAATTCTCGATACATCTTACTCAGATTTTGAACTCAAGGCGGGTGGGGCCTGACTCTGCGAATCATATCCCTTGAACCAGTTTGCTTGATGAGGGGTCGTAAATCCTGCTTGAACAAAACCAGTAAAATAATAACCTTCTCAGGTTGATTCAGTGAAAATCCGGGATTTGATTCTGCCCTATCCTTATGGTTGCGGCATTCATTATTATTATTCTACGCTATCACTGATATAGGCCAGCAGCAACATATCCACGCAGATAAAAATATCTTTTTAATATTCTTAGACCTGACGATCTTTTTAGGCCGTTTGCCGCTGGGTTGCACACCGCCCAATCAGGGAGGGTGCGTGAGCCACGTACGATCGCCCTGTTAAGCCATCACCAGCAACTTACTACCAGCTACCGACGAAGCCTAAGCACTGCATCATGCAATGCCCAGGCGACAATAATTGTTCGGAGCCGCATTCGCCTCAAGCCACCAACCCCACCATGCCGAATCTTCGACTGATTGGACCAATGGACACTAGACCCCTCAGAGCTGGCCGTGAATCTTGAAGCGCGAAAATGAGATACAATTGTGTAGATACTGCAGTTTTTCGACCTCGCAATTGCAAAGTTTAAAAAAAAATTACTCTTAAGTATGTGTATACACGGGGAAAAGACAGAGTTTTAGTACTAAAGGGATAAAATCATAAAGAAAACACTGCGCCGACAGTACAATTGGCCCGAGAACCTGGGTATCCCGTCTAAAACTTCGCTTAGGCTGTGCCAGAATGAAACGTGGTGGATCCGGCGGTCACCATTAGACGTCATTCTTGATCCCCACCATTCAGTAACCAGCACAGGTTGATGCTCCTCCGCATCTGTCTAGGTTTGATTGCGCAAAGATGCAATCTAGCATTGGTTCCTTGACAGCCTTGATAAAGTTGAAAGTTTAAGCGATGGTCTTATCTTTGATTACCAGCTATGGCGTAATCTGTGTGATAACCCACATATCTTGAGACTACTGCACACGGCTCGTATTTGGAGAAGACTGTGCAATCATTTACTAATTGATGAAAAGACTCACTATAGTGGCGTTATCACTGTTCATAGACTCTATTTTGGCAACTATCGCCCTTATGATCTGCATGCCTTGACAAGCCCGCGGGTACGGTACATTTAGTCGCCACGAAGTAGCAAGATAGTTTTCTAATTCCGAACCGCAAGTTGATAAATATTGATATTATTCTTCAAGCATAACCATGGAGATGCCATGGCGTAAAGCAACGCCAGTAAGCGGCGGCGGCAGCCGCCGCCGCCGCCTTTGACAGGATAATTAGTTCGGATGCCTCATCAACGGATGATCCAAAGGAGCATTTACTGAACATGATTGAATTCCAAAATAATATCTCATCGTATCATCGCTGTTTCGTACAGCCGACTATTTAGGCCCGTCCCCTCACGGACGGGTTCTTCAATGTTCTCTCTGATTCAACACTCATTATCCCAACCAATTTTTCAAATCCAACCAAACTGAGCACTCAATTCCCAACTGACAACTTGCCTTCTTATATAAAACTGCCGTGATTCATCTCATCCATGAACCCATTCGTATCCCGAAGCAGCCGGCGTAATGTCTATGTACATGAATCCTTAATTCTGTGGTTGCTTTTTGGACTGTGGTAGTTTCTTTTAGTGCGACCTCCAAGGCAGAGGCTGCGCGTTTTGGGTTCACTCTTGCTTTTTGCGAGGGCCCCAACCCAGCACAATCCAACCGCAGGTTCATCTCACCACTTTTATTTTTTTTTTTTTCTAAAGCCCTTGTCTGTATATATACCTCTGCATCCCCCTGCCTGGTGTACTGGTTGCTTCGTTTTGCCGGTCCGTTTGATAACGAGAGAGAGAGAGAGACTATTCTATTTTCTTAATTCTATCTCTCTTGGATAGCTGAAAGAATACATGACCACCGTTGCTCCCGTGTCTCCCATGCTGTCGGCCGCCCAGCCTTCGTTCTCCAACAACAGCAGCAGCGGTAGCAGCAGTGGAAACTCAACGGGTTCAAATCCTAGTTCAAGTCCAAAGTTGGCTGCATCTAGTGTACCTGAGCATCATCTTCATTTTTTTTCATCGCATCGTCATCTTCAGCATAATAATCATTCGCATTCGCATTCAGATCTGCACGATATTGATACCTATTCGTCGCTGCCTATCTTATCAAGATTGCATCATTTGAGTGCAATGCCAAACCACCCTCTTGGTAACAGTACTTCAGCACCATCTACCCCAGCACCAGCATCAGCATCAGCATCTTCAAACTATTCTCTAACGTCATCGCCGAAACTATATTCATCCAAGGGTAGCCCAAATGCCAAATCAACCAATTTCATGCATAAGCATCGACGAGGCTTCCCGGCTAGATCTGAAGCTGATAATCTGAGTGCGGCGTTGATGTTTGGCCATCATCAACATGGTGATCAGCATCGTTCATCAACTTCGTCATCGACTAGTTCCAGCGAAATGGAAAGCTCATCGAGTTCACCGGAAATGTCACCAGAAAAAACTCTCACTTTGGAATTGGCCAACAAGTCTGTACACCAACCAGAACCAATTTCAATTGTTCCAACTTATTCTTCTGATGATGGTGGAAACGTACTTCGAAAGAAGAGCGGCGAACGGGTCAAGTCATCATTGAAACTGCCGGGATTGGTCAGAGCCAAGAGCTTGCCAACCACACCAAATAGCAACAAGATGGTTCATTTCGATACCAAACTGACTCAGGTTCGACGTTTCTCTAAAGGTGATGAACCGACTGCGGTATCTGCTGATTCGTCACCAGTTGATGAACGAGTTTCTTTCCATTGGCATGATTCTGAGGATTCCAGTGACGAGACTTCTAGTGATGATGAATATGATCGAAAGATTGGTTACTACAATTACATCAACACTACCGAATGGGCTATTAACTTGCCAAACTTTGTCAAAGAAGAAAAGAATGCTGCTGTTTATCTTGAACATCTGTTTTTGTCGTCTGATAAGACCAAGTTGATTGGGCATGTTGCGGTTCAAAACTTGAGTTATCAAAAACAAGTTGCCATTCGATACACTGTTGATTATTGGAAAACGGTCACTGAAGTTCATGCTCAGTACAATGATGATGTACGAAAGAAGCACCGAACTAGTGGATATGATCGGTTTACCTTTGTCATCAACCTGAATGATTTGCCCCAACGACAACTCAGCACCAAGAGCATGTTCTTTTGCATTCGATACAGCTCTGACGGTCGAGAATTCTGGGACAACAACAGCAGCTTCAACTATCAAGTTGATTTCCAACGAGTCAAATGTGAATCGTCAAGTTCGCCTGGTGAATCCGTACCGGGCCGTCGTCGGTCGAGTACAGAATCTTCTGTGGCTATTCCAAAACCAAGGTCGTCAAAACATTCTCGATCTCGCTCTGAAGATTTGGACCATGTTTTTGAAGGTCCAACGAAGTCACTGGCTGGTCCAGATGGCAACGCTTCTACGGTGAAGTCGAAGAAAAATCGATTGACTGCCCGGTATTCATTTGGGTCTAGTTATCATAACCGACATGACGACGAAGGCGATGGAATGTTTTCATTTCCAACCTCGAGCAAAAAAGCTCCATCTTTGCCATTAGCATCTGCATCCAGCCGTCCGGCATGGGATTCACGATCTTATCAAGATTTGTTGAATAACTACTGCTTTTTCCAGCAAGCCGATACCAAGAAGACTACTTCTAACACTGCTACTGAGGAAGACAAGAAGCAAGATCCTAAAAGCAAAAAGAATGACGATCAAGCTAGTGCTACTGCCTCTGCCACTGCTACTGCTACGCCATTTGCATCTTTTGGACCATTGGTTCGAACCAAATCACCCAAGAGTGGGGTGTTTGTGTAATATTTTTTTCCATGCGGAGGGATACATCCAACACACAACCTTGTTTTATGTCTGTTTTTTGTTTTGTATGATAATGATTGTAAGTTATATTTTGGGGGATTATTTATATGTAAGTAAAGGAAAAAAAAGTCATGTTTTATGAATAATCAAATTGAGAAGAGAATCTGCCTCTACCATTTGCCTCTTTGTCAGTTTTAGAAGAGAATTAATCCGGTCGCATCAGTGATCGTTGAACTCATGACAGATTACCCGAGGAAACCTTGTTCTGACCAAATAAAGTCAAATCTGACGCAATCACTGCTTTAAAATAACCATGATTGCGTGGTGGAGTTGGAGCCAAGGCACTCCGCAACAGGACGCCGGCCGCAACTAAAAAGCCGGTTAAAAGCCTTAACTGGCGGCATGTTTCGTGAGTACCCGGATGCGGTGGACAGACAGGAACGCGTCGATAGCTGTGGATAGTGGTGGAGCCAAATACGAAGGATTGCTGCGGCTTGGATTATCGCAGTACGGATAAACCCTCCCGGCGCCGATCCTTTTGTCAAGTTGCTACTTTGGTGTGCCCCTCATTGCGTGCGAGCCTCCTTGATTCGTTGATTGTGTACAGGCATCCACGACCCCGCTTTCTGCGCCACGGATGGATCTACCTGACATGCACTTTCTTGTGGTTCGGATTGGCGGCCGATCGGTGTTCCATATGTAAACACTCGAACCACCATTCATGTCTATCCCGCCATCCAACCACAGCGTATCGACGCCGCATGCGTCGTGCGGGCGCGGATCGATGCCTCTTTGGGAGCATATATGCAAGCACACCCGGGGCGAGAGGGGCGCGCCCAGTTGTGCGGCCAGCTAGAGTCGCTGAGTCCTGGCCCAGTAGCTACGTTTAGCGGGAGCCAGTAGTAGGGAGCCAGGGAAGAACCCGATGACCAACGGCAACAGTTGAACCCTGCGACGAATAAAGCGGTCAATCGCAGAGATCAACCAGTCGGACAGCGACGGAGACAAGTAATCGAATCATTTACGGCCGGGGTACTGTGGCTGCGAATTGGTGTCCGTGCGAAACTGCGGCGGCGGCACCGCAGCCGCAGTTTCAATCAACTCACGGAATCCGGATGCCCTGGAACAGAAAATAAGTAGAATAACATGTCTCCGCGAACCTCGAACTTGGTCGTGGACGAGGTAGATCTCTATGGCGGTACCATTTGTCTAAGGGACTTCTGTTTATACTGACGGTCTGCAGAGAGCGTCCAGTTTAGCCAGTACTCAATTACTGGAAATGCATTATCTCAGTCCAATAGATGGTTTTCGCAGATTACAGGAATCACGCTGCAAACCCTGATGGTACGGGATATGACAACCAGCTAGATCGACTGGTTGATAGTTCTTTTTTCGTAGGCGTTCGATCAGATATAAGTGTAGCAGCAGTGCATCATGCACCAGGATGATCGCTGCAGCTTGCATCCTGCAGCTGCGAGTCAGCCGTGCCGAGATTAGATGCGCCGGCTGCTGGGCGCAGATATCGAAGCTTAAGGATTAAGCTTGGCGAGGATCGGCAGGCTCCCGCTCCCCTCACCTTGCATGCACTTATCAGCCACAGGTAAAAGCTGCTGGGCTGCAACTGCGCCACGGCGGCACCAACGGCATGCATCGGACTAACACATCGCGATGATGAAAAGTTTTCACCGGCCGGCTGCGATATTTTTATCATTTGGTTGCTTGTCAGCACAGCATTTCGAATTCGTTATTAGCCAAAACCAGTTGAAATAGTCACGGAGGGGTCTGGTCTCCTGAATATCGAGCCGTGCGGACTTTTTTCAAGGCGGCGTGGTTTCGGACGCTCAAGTCTTACTGGTCTCAAACAAACTCAAGGCCCCGAGCTTCGCTTGACGGTGATCCCGGATTGATTCTTAGATCTCTAGCATGATCTCTGAATCTAGGATAAACACTGCGTTACCGGAGGCGCTAGGAGACGGCTGAGCGGGTCATTTTTTCCCAACAAGAGTTAAACTTGCATTAAGATCAGAGTCATGTTTTCGTTTATGCGTATGCAAGATTTTTCATGCATCTATCGCCTCCATCGTGAAATATTTGATCCGGTCGCCGTACTTGCCGGTCGTATTTTTATATTAATTTTATGTATCTTTACCCAATAGAGGATTCTTCAGGCGGCGGGGCATCTCTAGATCGCTGAAACACTGGAAATGCCTCCCGAACTTATAAGACATTGAGCCCGGAAAATCGCTGAGAAGCCTAGCCGTTCTAATATGCATGTATCATACTGCAGCTTAAATTCGAATAACATCATCGTAACGGTAGGCGACAGGAAACCATGGCGGCCATGTCTTTTTTCCCTCGTCGTGCAGATCGTAACGTTGAACCAGCGCCTTGCCACTGAGAAAAATACGAGGCATACCATGGCCACCAAATCCCGCGATGCACAGGATTCCTGGTGCAACCTTGCCAACATAGGGTCTACCTTGTTTCGGGAATCCCATAATCCCGCTCCATTCTTCCACCGGCTGGTCTGTGATACCCATGATTTGTTCAGCTTTGACCTTCAGTGCTGCCGAGATTAACGGCGATTCTGTATTGTCATCTACAATGTTGCGTTCGCCATGCTTCTCGTACCGTCGCAGTCCACCAAGTACAATCGAAACATGTTCAGCCTTTTCCGGGTCCGGCACTACCGCCAGGTATTCGTCACCGAAGCCGATACTCATGCGGCTGTCCTTGAGTTGTATGGGGATTGAATCGCGCCGCAGGCTCCAGCGGCACACCTGTCCCCGCACGGGCTTCACCGGCAAGAATCCATTCAGAGCATCTGAATATCCGTTTGTTGCCAAAATTACTGTGTCCGCTCGAATTTTGCCTCTGGGGGTGATCACGGTACTGACGCTGTTTTTGGTCTTGATATCAATGACCGGGGTGTCGGTGTAGAGACCGAGTCCATGTGTCACTGCTTGTCGCAATAGCCAATCGACTAGCTTGTAGGGATTCACAGGACTTGCAGGTGCCACAATAGCCCCAGCTACCGGCCAGGTGTGTTGTGTACCTAGTTCATGGTGTACCAAGTCCCCGTCTACAACCCGCAATCTCGGGTCGATGATGCCGCGGTTGTACAAATCAGTGAGCCTGGCTTTGGCACGGTCAAACTCCGTGGAATCTTCAAAAACGTTCCAGCCCACTGCTTCACGATCGTTATGCACGAGTGCGTCATGTCGAAGCTGCGGGTCCTTTTTGAACAGTTCATACAGGGCATCGTAGTTGCGCCTTTCAAATTCAAACTCAGCAGAAGTATAAGTTGGTGCCAAATGACCACCATTTCGACCAGTGGCACCAGAACACACCTCGCGAGCTTCCAGCATTACAATGGTTTTGATTGTAGGTCTGGTACATAGCAGATGGTATGCCACTGAGGCACCGCTAAACCCAGACCCAACAATGACTACATCTGCTTGAGATGGGAGCTCGGAAGTGGACTGATAATGTGCCAGAGGCGAACGCTCTGCAGCCCATAACGACAATCGGTCTTTCGTGATTGGTGGTGGAACGCTCATTGATTATCAACTTGGTGTCAGTAAGGACCATGTAACGGTGGCTGTCAGTTTTGGGATGATTAAGCCCCAGCCCCACACCCCCACACAATCTGTTGCCGGCGCATTGTTAGGCTCCCAGCCAAATGGTACACTAACCCAACAAACGAGCACCAATTGCAAGGATGGATGAGTTTCACCAATTGCAAGGATGGATAAGTTTCACCAGTTGTGTCGGGCCAGAGCATTCATGGAGCCTGGCATGTCGTTTTCGGCAAATTTGAGCGGTTCCCTCCCCAATCCGTTCGAAACCTGGGCACCACCATGTATCGGGTCTTTGTGTTCCATGTCAAGAGTGGGTTCCAGCCTTTGTTAGTTGGGTCGTTGTCTATCACGATCTTCCATTGTCCATAGCAGAAGGCATCTACCGAATTTCGATATGAGACGTTTCAGTCGGATGTTTCACTTCACATTCGTGAACCCCGGATCTTAGCAAACCGTTCTCTTGTTCTGTAGTCCGGTGAAACTGCCGGCCGTATACGTGTATATGTTACTCCAATCGCTGATCGGATAATTTTGCTTTCATTATTGGATCTTGTAAATATACCACACATTGGATGCTTGTCAATGGCGCCAATAGTCGACAATAAGTTATCGTTGGAGAAGGTACTTAGTTATCCCAGATCTACGAATGCCCCCAAACTTCCAGCTAAGATATAATACGACACAGTCTGACCCATAGTTACCACTCCTTTTTGACACGATCAGATACACAAAGCGAGATCGAATAAGATTCGTTCTGAGCCGCGCATAGCGGGCTCAGAACGACCGTGGCCGCGCGCGCATTTTTTTGAGCCTCGCATCGACGCCGCGATAAAAAAAAAAATTCCCCTGCTACATTTTTTCCATCGCTCTGCACTACACTTTTAACCAATATCAAACAAAAAGATGTCGGTTGAACCGTTTGAAAAGTTTGGGCTAGACGCCCGACTTTTGCAAGCCCTAGTACAGCAAGGATTCAAAGAACCGACGTTGGTGCAAGAAAAAGCCATTCCACTGGCTCTGCAAGACAAAAAAGACATCTTGGCCCGAGCCAAAACAGGATCCGGTAAAACAGGCGCATATGTTATCCCCATCGTACAAAGCATTTTGGAAGAGGGTCAGGCCGATGGCAATCGAGCGTTGATTCTGGTTCCATCTCGAGAACTGGCGGACCAGGTACAGAAGGTGTTGATTCAAATGACAATGTACTGTGACAAAGTTGTCAAGTCGGTAAATGTTGCTCAACAGGTCAGCGAACAAGTCCAAGCATCATTACTTGCAGATTCGCCTCAGATTATCGTTGCAACTCCAGCCCGTGCTATTGAACATGTCAATAAAGGAAACATCGATCCCAAGGCGTTGCGGTATTTGGTGATTGACGAGGCTGATTTGGTGCTGAGTTATGGGTATGGTGATGACTTGACTGGACTTGCCGCGGCATTGCCAGTGAAGAAAACTTTGCAGACCTGGTTGATGAGTGCTACATTGAGTGATGAAGTTGAAGAAATGAAGAATACATTTTGTCGAAACACCGCTATCTTGAAGTTGGAACAGGACGAACTAGAAGACAAGTCGCAATTGGTACAGTATTTTGCCAAAACGTCAGAATTCGACAAGTTTTTGCTGGCATATGTGATTCTGAAGTTGAACTTGATCAAGGGAAAGATTATCATGTTTGTGAATGACGTTGATCGATGTTACAGATTGAAGTTGTTTTTGGAACAGTTTGGGATCAAGGCTTGTACTTTGAACGCCGAATTGCCAATTGCATCTCGACTTCATATTGTCGAGCAGTTTAACAAAAATATATACAACCTGGTCATCGCCACCGATGAAAGCAACCGGTTTGAAAACATTGAAGATAATGACGACGAAGTTGAAGCAGAAAAACAGGAATCCAAAGACAACAAAAAACGAAGCAAACGAAAGGATAAAGAATATGGTGTCAGTCGAGGGGTTGATTTCCAAAATGTGTCATGCGTATTGAACTTTGACTTGCCAACAAACTCCAAATCATATACACACAGAATCGGTCGTACTGCTCGTGCCAACAAGTCTGGAATGGCATTGTCGTTCGTGGTGCCTCAAGACCAGTGGGGCAAGCATCGTCCATCTTGTTTGGACACTGCCAAGCGAGATGAGAAGGTATTGCAACGAATTATCAAGTCGCAGGCCAAGCATGAACAGGAACTTTCTCCGTATCAATTCGACATGAAACAAGTGGAGTCGTTCCGGTATCGAATGGAGGATGCGTTCCGAGCCGTTACCAAAGTGGCGGTGCGTGAGGCTCGAGATAAAGAGTTCCGAAACGAGCTGTTGACTAGTGAAAAGCTAACGCGGCATTTCGAAGAGAACCCTGAGGATCTTTCTGGGTTGCGTCACGACAAGGCATTGCATCCTGCTCGTGTGCAGACCCATTTGAAGCGGGTGCCGGAATACCTCATGCCAGGCGGCTCTGGTGCTAGCAAGAAGGATATCGGCTTTGTGGGGTTCAAGAAGGGCACTGAAAACCGAATAAGAAAGATTCGAAAGCACCGAGCTGCTCGAGGATCCAAGAAGGATCCATTGAAATCCTTCAAGCCAGGTAAAAGAAAGTAGTCTTGGTACTTCGGTAATAATTATGTACAATTAAACTTTTAAGCATATCCAGAGGCATACTTTTGCAAAGCATCCAACGCCACAACCCCTTCAATTGATGCATCGTCTATGGACTCCACGACTGCCTGGGCTACCATCTGTACCGGCAACGCAGGGTTTTTGGACTGGATACAATCAATCCCCGTCGCCTTACCAAGCGACCCAGCCGTGGCTGCCACAGTCCCCAGCTGACCGCGGAACGAGGAATGGTCGGACTTATCGTACATGAACCCTGGTCGAATGAAAATGGCTCGCAATGCGGATTGGTTGCTGAGAATATGCTCGGCTTGTCGTTTTGATCGAATATACCCTGCTTCGGCCAGTGGGTTCCAATCCTCCGCCGACACATATACGAAGGGTTTTTTTGTACCAGCCTGTGTAGCACTAGATTTGGCGAATTCTTTGGCCAAAATTGCGGCCGAATCACGATTGAGTTTGTCGAATGACGACGACTCGGTACCTCGTTGCATCGGGTTGGGTCCCTTGAATCGTGCTGCTAGCAACTTGAGCACTCCCGATATGCTGGGGTTACCGTTGATCACTTCTTTATATGCTGGATCGGTCATTATTGTGCCCATGCTGTGCACCACAGCGTTGGCCTTGCTCAAAACGTCGCGATAGCTGTCGGGGTTGAATACATCAGCCTTTTTCCATGAGATTTGACTGATTGTCGACAAGGGCATGCCCCGGGTATCTTTTAGCTTGCCACCTGATGACAGAGATGTCACTGTCCAGCCGGCTTTGAGTGCAGCCATGCATATTTGGCGACCAAGAAACCCTGTGCCGCCAACTACTACCAGTGATTTTGACATGGTTTGATTTTTGTGTGAGTTGTGTCGTACCGTCGGGAGCATTTCATCGATGCGGTTTATGTACTGTCGAAACTGAACCTAGCCGACATTCATTACGTATGTTTGTCCGGTTTATTATTTTTGATTTTAGTCTACGAATAGTTCATATTTGATATTATGGATGTTGGAATCTAGATAGGTTGATTAGGTTTGAGTTTGCATTCTTGAGACCCCGCTTAGGTGAATTGCCGCAGTACAGCCTTGGATCCAAAATGAAAATTGCGCCTCCCCGCAAAGGTAACTAAATCTCCTCATATATGCAACTGTATTCCAAAGGTTTATTTCACATAATATTATGGTACAGCGCTACGAATATAAACTTTCTCAATTCGGAGATCGTAAGGGCCTACCCATAGACCGTGCGGCGCTTGGCGGCTGCCAAGCGTGGCGAATGCTGTTGTAAAAGCACGTACAAGAATAGAAATCCCCATTCAGTGTGGAATCTGTATAGCGCTAACAGTAGCCCATGGCTTTCACGTAGTCATCTGTATCAGGTGGGAAATATGGCTCCACGGGAGCTTCTGGAGTAAAGTACTCGCCAAACGTTTTTATAGCATGTTTGAAACGTTTAACTGATCGCTGCCATTTATTACCAGTGTATTTAGGCAATGCTGTCAGATCGATCACATCGCCGTTGATCCGCAATGAATCAGAATAATTGCTAGAGACACAGGAGCTGGTAGCGATAACAGTGGAGGAAGAAGTAGAAGACATTATGTTTGATTTGAGTGTCTGCTGGTGTAGTTATCGGTTCAAGTTGTGTATTATTCGGTTTATAATATGATTTTCACTTGTGAATAAAACGAATGTCGAGAAGAAAAGCTCAGAGGAGATTCAGGGGCGATCCAGCGGCCCTTTATATTGCAGCCGCATCAATTGCTGCCAGCAGTTGCGCGTATTTACCGGAACACATCAGTATATGATGCAACATAACCAGACAATGCACAGACACCAAATTAAGAAACTTGAGTGGAAGTGTTGTACTTCCGGTGTAGAGATGAGAATGTCTCCAAGGGTGGCAATATCCCCTGCACTGGACTTGCGCCGCAGAGTCAAGCCAGCATTTCTCTTTTTGGAGTGCTTATTGGAATGGTCCAATGCCGACAATCTGTTATATACACTTGGGATTATTGATTCAGTTGAACCAGCGGTATCAGGATCAAGACCCACACAGCCAGAGTGGATGATTGTCATGCTGGCCGCCGCAGAGCAGGCAGACTCTTGCAATATGAATACATGGAGGACTTGTGTGAAGTGCTGCATCGTGGCTACTAGTTTTCTTTACGGTATACTTGCTTTCGTGGCGTGTGCATATGGCGATCTGAAATCCGGGAACCGCCGCACTATTTAAGCTTTCCGGGTACGTACGTACGGCCGCGAGAGTTGAGCCCCACCATAGAATGCGGCGTTGCGATAGCCTAGGCGGGCACATGCAGCGGGAAACACACGAACCTATACCAGTGAAACTATGGTCCTCAATCGTGGCCACCCCATAAAGCGATACATATGTTTTTAGAGATAGCGGAACTAGACATTCACCGTCGCCGCACTTTGGTGACGTTACACTATAGGGTGATAGATGCATACGACAAAACAAAAATAGCGTCGCCATCGAGTATAGTTCAATAAATGCCGCATCCATTAGAAACACCAGAAATATCAAGTAGAAAGAATTTTCTTTTAAAATATCATACATACAGTCAACTATTTAAATAAAATGTCTTACTTGGAAGCTGGTCGCCAGTCTTCGAAACCCAAGTCGACTCCGTGCACTTGAAATGGTGGTGCAGCATATCGATGCTTGCCTTCAGTTTCATGGACCTTGTCAAGCTTCTTCAAGTCTTCAGCAGACAACTCAACGGCCTTGATGTTCTCCACAATTCGGGCTGGAGTGGTGGTCTTTGGCAGCACGGCTCGTCCGTTGGACAAGTGGTAAGACACCAAGATTGAAGTCACGGTAGTGTTGTACTTTTCAGCCAATTCAGTAACAGTCTTGTTAGTGAACAGTGGGCCACCAGTGGAACCGAATGGAGAGTAAGCTTCCACCAGGATGCCGTTTTCTTTGCAGAATTGGACAACATCGAGTTGTGGAAGCGATGGATGGTTTTCGATTTGGTTAGCAGCTGGAATGATTTCGATGTCGGAAGCCAACAATTCCTTCAACTTTGAAACAGAGACGTTGGAAACACCAATAGACTTGGTCTTGCCAGACTTATTGGCAGCTTCGAACTGCTTCCAAGTAGCATTGAAGCTGAAGGTTGGATCAATGTCTCGAGAGCCGTCTTCTCGAGTTGGGATGCAATCGTGGTTGCCCTTTGGGTTGAGACCGAGTGGCCAGTGGAAAAGCAACAAATCAACATATTCCAAACCCAAGTTTTTCAATGACTTGTCCAGACTTTCTGCGACTCGACTGTGATAAGTTGGGAAAACCTTAGTGGTGATGAAAATTTCTTCTCGTGTGACTTTACCAGATGCAATTGCCTTGGCGATACCTTGTCCAACTTCGTCTTCGTTGCCGTAAGCGTAAGCACAATCAATGTGTCGAACACCGGCTTCCTTCAAGGCATATTCGACGGCAGCAGCGACGGCACCCTTTGGGGATTGCCAGGTACCCAATCCCAATAGTGGGATTTCTTGACCATTGTTGAGCTTCTTGGTGATTGTAGTCATTGTGTTTTGTTTATTTTGTGATTAAGAGAACAGCAACAATTGAAAATGGAAAATGACGGGAAAAAGAGGAGTATTTATATGCAAACCAATGACGACTTCTGTGCGGTGTGTGTTTGCGAGCGTGGGGGTACCGGCATTGCGGGGCGGGGCGGGACTTAGCATCGGGCATTTGCCCCGACACGGATGATATGGTGAAATATTAGGTGATCTGCAAGGAATTAAGATAAATTGTGATAGAATGATAGAATACAACAGCTCTAAGCGAAAACTTCTTCGGATTCTTCAGAACTGGATGACTGCGATTGCTTTTCAACAAACGGGCTGGTAGTTTTGGCATGTAAGCCTCGGACCGGAATAACCCCAGAACCCAGCACAAATCCCGGATGAAAGATCGACATGGCCACCACACCCAAGAACACCATTAACCCGTCTAGAACCAGGAAATACGGCTCATGGGTGATCAAAAAGCCAGACCAACCCTCGGCAAGCTCAACGACTCGGTAAACACATCGAATGTAGATAAATAGCACACACACAGTGATGGCTACCGGGAACCATCTGAATAATGTCGTTTGCCGCAAGCTTTCATACTGAGGATTGAATTCAGACTCATTGCCGGACCGTTGAACTCGCCAGATTCTAAGCATGAACAACCCGAAGAACACCAAAAATAATGACATGGAAACGACTTGGAATACAATCCCTGCTACCATGATATGGGTCCCAGTTGTCGTATCTTTATTGTTTTGAACGGCTATTGCGGCCATGGCACCTCCCACAGCTTGGATTACAATAGATGCCAAGTCAAACAGAATAAACGTTAACGAATAATGCATCGGTCGAAGTAGCGAGTACTTTTCGCCATAAATCGTAACCAACTTGGCGAGCAAATAGTAGATGCCGCCCATGAGGAATGCCGGCGCCAACGTCAAGCAGATGATTTGAACCAAAAAGTCGTTGATATTCTCAACATCTGAAGAGCTGCTCCAACGACCAACATACCCTGCAGTTTCCAACCCACATCCGATGAAAAAGGTTATCGAAAACCACCACTGTCGGTAGTACAGCATCCCGCTGTGATATGCCCAAGCTAATGCGAACAAAACCAGCCCTGCTAGATTTGCCGACTCGCTTGGCACCATGCCGTATAAGCTATTATTGGCGCTTGAAGTCATCTTGTCAATGGTGCTATAAGCGCGAAGGAAGTGGAAAATTCAACTAGAATAACTTTGACAGCTTGCCGCTCGTCTCGTGTCGGCTAGGGAGGGAATGTACCTGGGGTTGTCGAACTTTAAATTCTTCGTTTAGCAGGCAACATGGGTGCGCCATGCCGTATTTATATATACCATTTATTTTTAGCTGATGTAATGTTTGTGTTTTATAGGAGTAATGCAGCAAAAAACACAAAAGGTTGCATATGAGCCATCATACGGGAGACAGGGAACCCGTAACTACGCTTGCAACGATCATTCCGACGCTTATCGCTTCCATAGACCAACGAATCTGAAACGGCTCTGCCTGCAAGGGGAGTCATCACTATTTAATATTATTACTGGCTCCTCTATATGCCTATGCCATATACAGAGCAGAGCGATGGTGAAAATTCGCCGGGTCGACCGTTGATCGGCTCTTGCCGCACCGCCTGGAGATCCGATGCCTCTCGGATGACAAGCGATTTTCCCGGGGTGGCAACCACTTTGGTTCAATTAGGTACGTACGTACCTATTGCTATCCGGGATGCTATTATCGACTTACCAATCCGTTGCGGGTCTAACTTGTTATTGTTGTATTATTCCGGGGGCCCATGGATGTTGAGGCTGTGTAACCTGCAGATGTCTCTGCAACGGAGTGTCCATCGGAGTGCCCATCGGAATGCCTATCGGGGTGCCGAGGATCGTCAGGATCTGGCGTCGGGTAATGACCACGTCGGGAGCTCTGCAGGGGCTAGTCAGCCATGTGCTCTGCAACGGCTAGGTAGGCCCCACCCTGAACTATGTTCAAACACCGTACAAACGGGGTCAATTATTTCTCGTCGGTATTGCTGTATCATTCAACATGCCGCTCTCAGACACAGCCGGCTAAGGAAAATGTGGTCTTCATCATATCTGGTGGATCGATCTCCACGCAGAGAAGTACTCTAAACCAGCAATTGATCAACTGATTTGTATTTTTGAGATATTTGTAGGAAAACCGAAAAGGGTCTCAGGGCTAAATATGACTAGTACCATGCGGACCGGCTTAGCTCTGCACGCAGCAAAATGCTGAGGCAGTTGCTGGTAGTTCCTGGGGGGCCGTGATCAATGCGGCGAGACACCTTTAAAAAGAGGTGATCATGCCAAAAAAATCTACAATGCTATAGTGGAAATAAAATAAAACAACCGGTTATTTCGACATTCGCAGATACAGCATTTACATTATTATATCCAATTCAAGCATATGCCAGGCGTAATTAGCGCGGTCGACAAGCCACACGAGAGATGCATGTATCGTCAGTGACGGTTGCGTCAACCATGCAGACTAGTTGCATTCCTATCAACCCCGAAAAAGATAAACAGTAAAGATTCTGTATATGCCAGGGCTATTGCCCCTTGCCGGTGCCATGGAATATTGAGTGTGTATACTTATGTACAAGAAAAATGCGGATAATAATTTTGTCATGATGGGCCTATTGATAAATGAATGGAACACAACATGATCCAATAGTTTTGGCCAAGAAAAATAACATCTCATTGATGCAATATAATTGATGAGTTGAACCATGCCTTCACGAAGCACCAGCATTAGCACTAAAAAGCTTCAAAGGGGGCTTGGAATCCCTGAAGTATTCTGTGTGGGCTATGAAATACGTCAATTCCGCAACTGTATCCCTCGAAGTCTCTTTTTGTTATTTCTTTCGGACCTTCCCTGAGAATAGTGAGACTCTTTCGGAACATTTTCTAAGACGATGGTATCGAACTCTAATATAACCTTAGACACTGCCAAAAATTATATCACCAACACCTACTCATTGACCGAGATCCTCAGCATTCTCAGTCGTTTTGCAGCCTCCTTACCCGGTGGAATAACTCAATTGGCAGCCCTGACCGACCAGTACCAAGTAGTGATTTATATAAATACTAATTCGTATGGCTTGAGACGTTTTTTTCTTCTCTCCTTCAACTAATAAGTATGAGATTGACAGTTGCATCAGTTACCGCGGTTTTAGCCTCTGGCGTTCTTGCCCAAGTTCCAGCCGGATCAGTGGGCTCTGCTGCTTGCACCACATATTGCAATGACGCTTTGACGAACTATCGAGCTTGTACGGCCAATACCACTATCAACGCACGAGACTGTTTGTGTGGTGTCGGTGCCCCGTACTCGTCCAATGCGGCAGCTTGCATGTCATGCAGCAATGTGACCTTGCCTTTGGGAACCACTTTGGGTTCTGATCCTTTGAGGTTTTGCCGAAGTCCAGCTTCTCCAGCAAATCCAGGTGGTGGTGTCGCTGTGGGTGTGGGTGTGGGTGTCAATCCAGGTTCTGGAGGCCCTCCAGTCGTCGGTTCAATGGCATCTATGCCAGGTACTCCATTAGCACCAGGAATTTATCAGATTGGCCCTATGATCATCAATGTATACGTTTCACTTGGAATTACGTTCACCTCGACTCTGGGACCTACATCTGCACTTCCTACATTGCCACCTGCTTCCTCTAGCAGCATCAAGACTACTTCGTCTTCTTCGAAAATAAGTTCATCGTCTAAGCCAAGCTCTTCTAGCCTGTCCATGCCTTCCAGCACCTCTTCATCTTCAAGCAAGCCGTCCTCTGCTTCCTCATCCTCCTCCTCCAGCGCCAGCTCTTCTTTGGCCTCATCAAGTGCAACACCTTCCTCAACTGCGTCCTCATCTGCTCTATCATCTAGCGCATCGTTATCCTCATCTGCGCTATCAACAACCCCATCATCGGCACCGTCATCTGCTCCAGCAACGGCAAAGGCAACGACCGCTCCAGCTGTTACGCCGGCTGTAGCTGAATTGAGTATTGCTCCACTTGACGCCTCCATTGCGCCAACCGACGTACCAAGCGCCGCCGCAGCGTCTGCGGCGCCTTTGGTCCCAAGTTCTCCTGCCGCTGCTGCCGCTGCTGCCGCTGCTGCCGCTGTTGATTCTGCTTCTCCAGCTTCATTCGCATCAGTAGTATCTATGGATCCTGCTGCTTCAGCCGCCGCTGTTGTTTCTGTTGCTGAGTCGGCTGCCGCCCCATCACCCGCGGCTGATTCTGCTCCAGTCGCTGCTCCAACTGCTGCTGTTGCTCCAGCCGACGCCTCTGTTCCAACTGCTGCCACTGCTGCTGACGCCGGTAGTGTTCCAGCTGCTGATGCTGGGTCTACTCCAGCCGCAGACACCGATAATGCCCCAGATTCCGATGCTGGCTCTGCTGCGGCTGACGCTGGTATTGCTCCACCAGTCAAGCGAGGGCTTCTGGATATGATTGGTCTCGACTCAACCGACAAGAACCGACAGCACCCGGGCCATGGATACCGAAACGGACAAAACGCTGGTTTCCCAGTCGAACCAGCTGTTCAGCCAACCACTTTCAAGGTTGTCGCAAGTTCCTCTGGTGCTGAAACAAGCGGTGTTCTTGCTGCCGGCATTGCTTAAAAGGCAATATTGGATCTATTCTTACCGGTTTTCTTTGTGTTATTTCACTACTTTCGCTTCTTCGGGACCCGGGACCTTTTTATTGATTATACATACCAGAACTTATTCGTATTGTTGACCTACATCGCAAATTATATACCTTCTTTATTTCCTTTTATAACTACACGTTTTAACTACTTGCTCCAAATTTAATCAGTAAACCTCCCGGCTGCATCTTAATGCCTAGATCTTGCTCGCCGAGCGCTTTCATGCAGTTACTGCGTGGGCGTCCTAGATCCATGAGCGCGCGAATGCCCGGCACCCAATGTGGCGCTTGAGCGAACTTTAGCAGTCACAATTTCGACTCTTTCCATAATAGGAAATATCCTCCCAAAGCATCAGCACCCACTCCGGGCACAGTTGGGTACCGCGCGCTACCGACTCAATTTACACCCACTCAACTCTACTTTCTTCCACCACAACTCACCTCACTAACTCAATAACCATGAGCACCAAGCAGATTGGCGGAGTATGTTGAACCTATACGACAAAGTTGATAATGTGAACGGATTTATGAATTACGGTGATATCGTTTCGGTACTGTGAATGAAACTAGGACCTTTCCGTCCAGCCGGAATAAACACTCGAACCTCTGAACTTGTCAGCCAGTCGACCGAAATCAATCACAGCAATGATTTGATATCACCGAAGAATCAAAATTACCAACATACAACTTGTCAAAGCTACTCACAGTTACATATAAGCTAACAAACTAAACAGAGCAAGAACGGCACTCAACGAACCGTCCCAGCCAACAAGGCCCAAAAGTGGTACCCAGCTGAACCAGCTCCAACCCCACGAACGGTCCGAAAGTCCAGCAAGCCACAACAATTGCGACCTTCGCTCGTGCCAGGTACTGTCTTGATCATCTTGGCCGGTCGATTCCGAGGTAAGCGAGTTGTGTACTTGAAGCCTTTGGAAGACAACACCTTGTTGGTCTCTGGTCCATTCAAGGTTAACGGTGTTCCATTGCGACGAGTCAATGCCCGATACGTGATTGCCACCTCCACTCGAGTCCCTGTTGAAGGTGTTAAGACTGAAAAGTTCAACGTCGAATACTTTGCTCGAGAAAAGAAGGCTAAGAAGGCTGCCACTGAAGAAGAATTCTTCGGTGACAAGGCTGAAAAGAAGGAAGTCAAGGCTGAACGAGTTACTGACCAAAAGTCTGTTGACTCTGCTTTGCTTGCTGAAATCAAGAAGACTCCATTGTTGAAGCAATACTTGGCTTCTTCATTCAGCTTGAAGAAGGGTGACCGACCACACCTCTTGAAGTTCTAAGTATCTTTTTTATTTAGAACAGGTCCAAATGCCACATGTTTATTTTTCTCATGAAAACCCTTGTACACTGAGTATATGTAATTAAAAAATCAGAAATGGGAAGTCCGTTTTACGAGTTTGTATGAATATTTTTCAAATCGTCATCTAGATTTAAACCTTGCTAAAAAAGAGTTGCCGCACGTGCCGTCATGGTAACCGGAGGAAAAGTAAAAAAAAAAAAAATTTTCGAAAAGCGCTGGACCAAAACAGTGTGGCATAAATATTGCATCGCGCCTCGTGTTTTGGAAATTTTTCTTTACCCTTCATCTAACAGGAAAAAGGATCATTTATTTAACAAAAATGTCTGAAATTGCTCCAACTATCATTCCATTGGCCTCATACAACTTGAAGGTCTTGCCAGGTATTCCAACTTTGGCTATCGATGAGGACTTCCCAGTCGCAATTCGATTGACCATGGCCGCTTTGGATCCAACTGATCCAGAAGGCGATGAGCCATCGACCTTGAAGATCATCAAGCGACCAAACGATTTCCCAGAAGATGGTATCTTGTACTCTGACGACGAAGAAGAAGAAGACGACGAAGAAGAAGAAGAGGAAGAAGTAGAAGAAAAGCCAAAGAAGAAGGAATCCAAGAAGGACTCCAAGAAGACCAAGAAGGGTGAATCTGACGAAGAGATGGAAGAAGATGATGAAGATGAAAGCGATGAAGACGACTTGAGTTTCGAAATCGAAGAGTACGTCATCTGCACTTTGTCCCCAAAGACTGGTTACCAACAATCTTTGGACTTGGTCATCACTGCTGACGAAGATGTCATGTTCGAAGTTTCTGGTTCCTATCCAATTCACTTGACCGGTAACTACATTGACCATCCATATGACGGCGAATCATCCGACGACTACGGCGATTTCGACTCTGACTTGAGCGAAGACGACTTGGACTCTGATGACTACGACTTGTCTCCAGATGAAGATGAACTTCTTCCAGAAGGCAAGCTCCAAGAACTCGAAGATTTGTCCTCTGACGATGAAATCGTACCAGAGCCAAAGCCAACTAAGAAATCTAAGAAGGAAACCAAGAAGCGTGCTGCCGAAGCTGCTGAAGCTCCAGAAGAACCAAAGAAGAAGCAGAAGAAGTCTGTTGAATTCAACAAGGAACTCGAACAGGGCCCAACCGGCTCCGGTGCCAAGAAGGTGAAGAAGCTGGAAGGTGGTGTCACCATTGAAGACCGAGTTGTCGGTGAAGGTCCATCTTCCAAGAAGGGATCCAAGGTTGGTGTTCGATATATTGGTAAGCTTGCCGACGGTAAAGTCTTCGATTCCAATACCAAGGGTAAGCCATTCTACGTCAACTTGGGCAAGGGTGAAGTCATCAAGGGCTGGGATGTTGGTCTTATTGGTATGCAAGTCAAGGGTGAACGACGAATTGTCATTCCAGCCCCAATGGCCTACGGTAAGCAGAAATTGCCAGGTATTCCACCAAACTCCGAATTGACTTTCGACGTCAAGCTCGTCAACGTCAAATAATCTTATTGTACAATCGTGTTTTTTTTATAGGTAGCTATATATGCATGGACTCATGCTATATGTTTTAATAACTTTGTGATAGAATCAGTGTGCGTGCGGCTCATTGATCGCACAGGTCCTTTTCCTGGCCACGCAAAAGAATTTTAGATTCCATCATTAATAATCGGCTGATAGTTTATAGAATTGACCTGGATTGTGACAATCTGGTTACTATCGCGGTACCATTAACTTTATCGTTCAATTTATGCAGGGGCTTATGCGACAAACCTACCTGTCCAACCGGCACCAAACAGAGTTTTGCTTGCGAGCTCACCTCCTAAGACTGGCTCAGACAGGAGCACGTGGAGCATCATTTCGGACGGATACCGCCAAGCTAGGGCTAATCACATTGTCTTTTTCCGGGTGATTACGATCGTCGATGTACGACAGTAAGACAAATCGAAACTTTAAATCTCGTCAATCTTTATGCGACGGGATATTACCATCGCAAAGAATCTGTCAACCGTGTTGGATGGAGCATATTATGCTGCTTAAGCGGCTTCCAGTCTGGTTTTTGAACCGTTTGATGGCAGGACGCGGCTCGCCGAGACATATATGGGCTTAGTAAACAAACCAGCCAAAATTAAATAACAGCCACGCCATATCGAGCAAACACACTTCGCCCTTGCCTACGATTCTTTCGAATAGACAGCGTCTTCAATACGCGAATCCAGCAATTGGTATACCAAAAGAACAGCTGCGCTTGAAGTGTGTAATATTCCGAGTGCCGGATGTTCCGAGGCGGATTAAATATAAGGGGGATTTGCACGCTTTGTTTTTGTCGATTTTTTTCCTTCTACTTTGGCTCACCAAACAATGGACACAACGACAACACAGGACACTGCGTTAGCAAATACATTATTTGCAGCTATTGTGGGCTCTTGGCCCATAATAGCTGGAACAATATTAGCCTTGTCACCGGTTACTTCATATCTGGACACCCTGTTGTCAATAAGGAAGCGCAAATCCAGTGCTGGGTTTTCGCTTGACGTTTGTGCGATCATGCTGATATCGAGTATATGCAAAGTATATTTTTACTTTGGCCGGCCATACGAAAAATCATTATTTATTCAGTCCATCATCATGATAGGCATTCAAGTGATTTTGTTGAGGCTGGCTCTCCAGCATAGACCCCGGCAATTCCCGCAAGGACCATTGGATAAGGATCCACCAGTTGCCAAGGACATGACTCCAATGAGATTGGTCTTGGGTACTTCTATTATGGATGCCCAAGGAAACAGCAATAAAAGCGGTCGTCCTTACGCGTTCTGGGAATGGGATGACGAAACGCCATATTGGACGTTTCTGATCCGACTTTCAGTGTTACTTGGTGTTCTGCAGCTGTTTCTAGGACGATGGTCCTTCTATGTTGACAGCTTGGGTCTGATTGGTTTACTGATTGAAGCAGTTTTACCTCTTCCCCAAATCATCACTATTGCATCTCGAGGGTCGATCGATGGATTCCGACCTTCACTACTAATCTCATGGCTGGCCGGTGACGTTTCCAAAATATTGTTCTTGACACAAAGTGCCGAAATCGCGCCGCAGTTTATCATCTGCTCGGTGATCCAAGGGATTCTCGACGCTTTCGTTGGCTTGCAATACTACATGTATACCTCCGGAAAGTGGCAGTCCAGCCGTGAGGCTTCGGCAAGGGTCAACCGTCAACGAGCCCAGTCCTTGAAACTTCAAGGCATTCCTTCCTCCTAATAATATCTGTGCATTTCAAAGTCGTAATATATAATAGCGTAATAATAACAATCTATTTCTCCTTCGCATCCTCCATGTTCTCGTCGGCTTGTTCTGGAGAAACAGACCGCTCAGTATCGCTAGGGCGTACCCGAGCACACCACATCTCTGCTCTCTCCAACGTATCATCAACCACGCTAATAATATTACCCAGCATCTCGAGAGTTTCCTTTGCTAGGTTCAAAACTCTACCCCCAGCTTCGATATCTCGTTCCATCGGGTCGCTTTCTTTGTTGGAGTCGGAAGCATCAACCATCGTATCATCACTTCCAATCACACTGCCACTCGGTGATGGTTCAGACGGAGTCACGGTTTGCGGCGTTGATACCGATTGTGCCCAATTGGAAGGCAATCTGAGAACATATGAACGGACGTGAGAACGGGCTGGTTCAGGTAGAGAGTTCCCTGCAAACGTTGAAATCACTGCTACCACCTTTTTGATCGTATTGATCAAATCCTGTTTCAAATAGTTGACCGTGTTCTTCTTATCATTAGGATCGACGGGCACATTCTGAGAAGCAATGTTCTGAGCCATGCTATTCGCTTCTTCCTGATGAATATGATCCTGTAGTTTGTTCACAGTCGTTGCCAATCTGGTGTTTGCCAACTTTAGCATATGCAAAAAATATCGTAACCGTTGCCTTGATTCTGCTGATAACGATGCTAAACTGGTCGCCGTGACTAGCATATTCTGCCATACTGGTCGAGTTTTCTTCTGGACGCCTGCCCCATGCAATTGATGATTAACTCCACTATTTTTTCGTGAATGATGATGGTGATGATTATGATGCGCTTGATGTCGTGGAGTTGGGGTGCTAGTACCGTTGCTAGGTGATGCTCGGGTTTGCGAAAAAGACCCTGCCACGCTTTCCAGCTTTTCTGCACTGTATCGGAATCTTGGCGAATATGACTTGCTGCTGTTGTATACTTTGACTGCTGAGCTCTGAACTCGACTCAAGAAGCTTGACGAATAGGACGACGGAGAAGCGAGGGTCGCTTCACTTGGCTTGGGCGATGCAGCAGGTGAAGGTCCAGCAGATGTCGACGTACGAAGGGACTCCAAAGCTTCAGCTGCAAGCTGAATGTCGGATACGTCTTCAGCCATGATGACTGCGTGGTTCTGGATATTCGATATACTGACGGAGCCTTTTGGCTAGAACGTTGAGTGGAAAGACCAGGAAAAAAGAGGAGAATGGGCCTCAGGTTTTTCTCGATTTCGCATGTGAAATCACAAGAAACATCCATACCAGGCGTGTGCAACCTTTTTTTTACCCAACAAAACCTGCAGAAGCCTCTGGCCACTTTTTTTTTTGGGGATTATCATGTGCATGCTCACGTTGGGAATATGCTGACATAATATCACGAACCCCCGCTTTGAAAAAACGGTCCCAAACCATACGACAAAATTGAAAATAAAACCATAACATTAAATAAAATTACCCATAAATACAGAAAAACAAAACTAAGTTCGTTCACCTCGCAATCGTCGAGCAAGTTGAATGTCCTTCTTCTGGATGGTAACTCGCTTGGCGTGGATAGCACACAAGTTAGTGTCTTCAAACAAGGAGACCAAGTAGGCTTCGACGGATTCTTGCAAAGCACCAATGGCAGAAGATTGGAAACGCAAGTCAGTCTTGAAATCTTGAGCGATTTCTCGAACCAACCGTTGGAATGGCAACTTTCGGATCAAAAGCTCAGTGGACTTCTGGTATCGTCGAATTTCTCGCAAAGCGACGGTACCTGGCTTATATCGATGTGGCTTCTTGACACCACCTGGGGCAGCGGTAGATGGAGCAGACTTTCGAGCAGCCTTGGAGGCGATTTGCTTTCGTGGAGCCTTACCACCAGTAGACTTTCGGGCAATAGTAGATTTAGTTCGAGCCATTGTGAATTGATGTGAAACAAAAGAGGATAAAGATTCAAGCCAAATAAGGTGGGACACCCCTGGGTATTTATGTGATATTGAATTTTGTGGAGGGCCCAGAGACGGTGGAATTTTTGAAAATTCAAAGTCCAAAACAATCACTGCTTGATTGCTTGATTGATCTGTGAGTATCCTGATATCAATATCATGGGGTTAAAGGGGTACGCGCGTCGTTGGAACGCGTTAGATAGAGAGATACCGGCACGGAAATAATCACAATCAGGTTGGGAGGTTTAAATTCTGATTGCGTGCCCCCGATTCTGTGGCGCGCGATCAGTATCATGATTTGATCTTTGATCGCATCAACTCCAAGCTTGGTTCCTTGAACAGACTACGCATTCACGTTACACAATCGCATCAAACAATCTTGATTCAAAACATTGCGCTCCCCGGATCTCATGCAACGCGTCGCTACCTCAAGAGTATAAATAGCCAACTGGTCGGCCCCATCAACTTAAAAAATCATCTCTATTGATCTCTAGTTTTTTACACAACAACTACTTTTTATTATCATCAATTAACAATGTCTGGTCGAGGAAAAGGCGGAAAAGGTTTGGGCAAGGGCGGTGCTAAGCGTCACCGAAAGATTTTGCGAGACAACATTCAAGGTATTACCAAGCCAGCTATTCGACGTCTTGCACGAAGAGGTGGTGTTAAGCGTATCTCCGCTTTGATCTACGAAGAAACCCGATCGGTGTTGAAGTCTTTCTTGGAATCTGTTATTCGAGATGCTGTCACTTACACTGAACACGCTAAGAGAAAGACTGTCACCTCTTTGGATGTTGTCTATGCTTTGAAGCGACAAGGCCGAACTTTGTACGGTTTCGGTGGTTAGAACGTTTTATTCTCTTAAGTTATTTATGTATTGTAATGGGATTGGATTTTGAAGTTTACAATTTTGTCTATGTCTTGTGTCTACTATATACGTCACCCTATGCTCAGTACGGACCGCGATCGTATGTTCGCCGCAAGCTAGCGCTTTCAGGCCTTTGGTCAAAGGAGAGCTCTAGGTAAGCTATCTCTGCCGCTGCTATGTCTTGGTGGTGTTTCTGTGGAGTCAGAAGTGATATTATAGCAATGAACTAACGTAGAAATCTAATTTGAAACCCCAACGGCTTGAGCCCCTTCACCGACGGGAGAGCCGTGGTATTGTGAACCTTGAGCCGCACATTTCATTGGCGCCAGCGCGCACTCGTGCTGGCCAGCTACCTTACTTCGCGCGCTCATTTCATTTTTCTTACTTTAGGAGTCTGTTCTGGAGTCTATTCGCGCGCTCATAAATCTTTCTCTGGCCGCCGTTTTGTTATGCGCCCGCGACCCTCCTTGAGCTTGGGCGAGGCCATTTCAAATCACAGCGGGCAGATATCTCTTTGACTGCACACTTCAAACACTTCAAACACTTCAAGCATGGACACGATCCCGTCATTAAAAAATGTCAAGCATATTGCATTGATCCTATCTGGTAAAGGCGGAGTAGGCAAGTCCTCGGTGACCACTCAAATCGCCTTGACTTTGGTATCACAGGGCTATAAAGTCGGTGTGTTGGATATTGATCTCACCGGGCCGTCGTTACCGAGAATGTTTGGTCTAGAGAATAAAAAGATCCATCAGTCAAGTGCAGGTTGGATCCCAGCATATACTGACGACTCTAAACGACTGTGTGTAATGAGTTTGGGGTTCCTGCTTCCAGATCGAGGCTATTCGGTGGTGTGGAGGGGCCCGAAGAAGACGGCAATGGTGCGACAGTTTCTAAAGGACGTTGTATGGGGTGATCTAGATTATCTACTTATCGATACTCCTCCAGGCACATCGGACGAGCATATTAGTATTGCAGAAGAGCTTCAAAAGGTTTCGCCTGACGGTGCTATATTGGTCACCACGCCGCAGGCCATTGCGACAGCAGATGTGCGGAAGGAATTGAACTTTTGCAGAAAAGTGGGATTCAAAGTGCTGGGGGTGGTTGAAAATATGAGTGGCTATGTTTGCCCTCACTGCTCAGAATGCACCAATGTATTCTCATCTGGAGGTGGGCAAACGCTAGCAAGTGACTTTGAGGTGCCGTTTCTTGGTTCAGTACCAATCGATCCTCAGTTTGTCATGATGATTGAAGGACAAAAACCAGGTGACAACTTGATAAACGAGTATACTGAAAAGTCGGCCTTGTATCCGATCTTCAAGGACATGGTAGCAAAGTTTTCTTCGTCAGTATGAGTACAGGAGGGCGCCGCAGAACACAAACGCCGCACCGATCTGGCCATTTGTAGATAACGTATTGCCAAATAGGATTGCTGAAAGAACGAGTGAGATGAATTTCCGAATATTCAAGAAAACCGTAACTGTTAATGCAGACGAATTACCGGCAAGATTGTTTACGCCTCGTACACAAACGTATTGGGTCAAGCCGTTGAGGATCAGAAACAATACTTGTCTTGGGACGCCGTACAATGGTGCGGACGCTGCCATGCTTTTGAACTCTTGTTTTATTCCACCAAATGCTGGCAAAAAAAGTAAAAGAGATAAGAAATGGGTATAGAAGAGATTCTCTCTCCAATGCTTGCCGTATTTTGCGTATGTCTGCTCTGCAACCAACCCCTGAAAAGCAGTTAAAACTGCTGCAACAGCCAGTATACCAACTCCTTTCGCAAAATTGGCAGTACTATCCCCCGTCTCTATTGAGCCACCCTTCCAAGTTGCCATTACAACACCTGCAGTCAACACCAGTACGGCTGTAACCTGCTTTAAAGAGTACCGTTTTCCTAGAGCAAAATATCCCATGATCATTGTAATCACCGTTCCACCAGATCGAAATATGATATGAATTGGCACAGAAATGTCGTATTCCCAAACACTATTGTTGAGTATTGAGATAGTGAAGTACAAGGTAACAGGCAGAATCCATTGCATCAATGGCACCTTGGGTGGCTTTAACAAATACGGGCTTGAAGAGTCATAGAAGTAATAGAGTCCTTCTAGAGAAACAAATAGAAATTGAACAAACGTTAGTAATTGCCCCGATTTTGGATTTTGTTGTACAATGCTTTCCAATGTTAGTACATTACTACAGCATCCTCCAAATATTAGTCCTGTGACAATTCCAATCTGAGCCAAACTCAAACTGATGATTGTGCCTTTTTTGTTGTCTTGTTGTTGATCGCAGTCAGCTTTTTGAACCTTTTTTGGACCCGTAACCTCTTTCAAAGCCATTATAAGGTCCGCTGTAGAAATGACCCAGATATATCCTGGCCTGTTCAAATTTGATGCTGAGAAGAAAAAAGTTGCAGTGTTGTTGGAAAAGTGAAATCGCTATGGCCTGTCGATCCCACGCACCAACTCTCCATTTCATCGTGTGAGCGCGCCATTGTACTGATACACAACAACAACCGAGACCAGCGATCCACCAGTTTCAATCAGTTCGAACCAGCTCTCATGGACAACGGAACGCGTGACAGGTCGTCCTCAACGGCGTCCTCTTTGTTCAGATATATATCTGATCGTGTCAACTCGTTAGCGCAGGATGTGCCTGCCAATGTGGTAGTGGTCAATGAGCGCCGCCCCACCCGAACCAACGCTGAGCAACAAGTTCGTGGCGATGACGACGAAGAACAGGAGATCCCGCTACCGAATACCGACCATTTTACGTGGGATTCCATCATAGAAATTGTTCGGCCAGATTATGACGAGTTGGTAGCCTCGTTGAAGAAGGTCATGGATAGATACAAGCAAGATTTGACGGAGGAGTTGAACCAAGCGACAAAGACACAACTCGAGTTGACTTCAAGAATGGAACTTATCGATACTTTGGCATCTCAGACGGCCAAGACGACTCACAGTAGGGTGAGTAAAGCAAATTCCTCATTGAATGCGTTGGAAAGGTCGTCAGTAGATGCCTTGGATGCTGCGGCAACAAAAACATACGACACTTTGAGCTCGATCGCTGGGCTATTACACGATATTGACCAATTGCTGCCTGAAGATGAACGGTTGGAAACAGCAGAGTCGCCACACAAAATGCATTATCCTCGACTACACGCACTGTTACGATCGAATCCAAGGTCTAAGCCTCCGCCTTCTCCTTCACAACCATCGCCACCTCCCGTGCAGTCACCGCAGCCGAGACGAGCTGTATCGATGTCAGCTCTCAGCAGTATCGCTGCTGCTCCCCGCAGATCAAATACGCATATCTCACAGAGATCAATATCTGCTCGGCCAGAGCTTCAACCACCAATGCTACTCCATTCGATGCAGACGATTCCAGAAAACTTCCCTAGAAGTCTAATCAACTTAACAGCAGCACCGTTGCCACCTTCTACTCTTGCTGCTACAAACCTCGACTCTTCAATTCCGCAGGCGGAGCTGGTGAGGTCACCAAGCCTGAGTAGCAGTACCACTGGAACCGGTTACAATACCGTCCTAAGCACTGCTAATAAACCCGCATTGCATGAAGAGTCGAAGCTATCGGCCAAAGAAAGACTGCGAAAGGTGATTGGTGACGCTTAAGTTGTCGTCGTTCCCGAGCCTCTATATTTATATAAATTATTGATTGTAAAATTAACCAAGATTTTTCAGCGCTGCAAGGATATGCATGTCAAGCGCCGCAAGCCGCACCCGTTTCGCGCTAACGAATATAAACGATCATATCGATTTGATACATTCTTTCATTGCCATGTCACACAACGCAGTTGAACAACTTCCCCTCTCATCTCGGGGATCACATAAGACCGGCGTTTTGTGCAGGTCTCTAGCGGCTCGCGGGTCGTTGAGTGACTTGAAACGCCATCGTCCGACCCGATGCTGGAGCGTCCACTTCATGACCACACGCCATGCCCTATAGTCCACACGCCTGCACCAACGTGTTCTCAGTTTCATTATTCGTTTAATTGCTTGGCGCTGAAACATTATCGAAAGCGACTCTATATCAAGAAGAACCTTCAGAAGTGCCAGTCGCTTGTTTGTATTTGCCTGGCTGGGAAACGTTCTGCACAACCAGTCATTGTCACGCTGAAGAGCCTCTGCCGAAGACTTTAGATTGCTGAACAGCCTGAGAACATCCACATACTGGCTAATCATAGGATGGTAGTTGTCAAACTCTTCGGAAATATTACAGCATGTCGACGAGTCCATGGATTTGCGATGCCCCCCTTCACTTTTGGACTTGCTGTTGTACGGATCCCTGCAGATGTTTTCATATTCTGCTGTCCGTAGCACCCTCTCACGATGAAACTCATTTGCTCTCCGTAAAAATTCGTATAAATCGACTTCTTTTGCATCGTCGCGGGTCATGCTGGCCGAATACATGTCAATGAATTGTCCTACCATTTTGAATAACCGGGGAATCGCACGCATTGTGAGCCGCAGCGGCCCCGCGTCCTTGGATACAATATGCCATCGAGTACGAGCATAGAAAAAAGTCGACAGGCATGAATAAGGGTGGTAATATTTAAAGTATCGGGGAAATGTTGGAGAACACGGTTCAAGCCCAGTCATTACTTGCGATAAGCCAATCATGAGAGGGTAGGATGAAGAACAAAAAAAAGCGGGGCATCGACAACTGTTTAAATTGTTAAATCACAGTTCATACAAAGATATGGGGACAAGCCAAGCTTGAACTTTCTAAATGCGGCGTCAGGACTGTGGAGTTGTAGAGAACCGGCGACGGCCGCATTCATCGCGCTGTTTTCACTTCATAGGGCCATGACATATTCAGGTTACGTGATGCTCTATATTATATTGTAGTTTATTTCTGTGTTCAACTAAACTACGTAGCCAATACCTCGCTCAAAGGCAATCGTGGCATATGCTGGGCTAAGAATTGCGGGACATCGAACTGCGGATCGCTGCTGGTAATTCTTGGAAATATGGATCGCAATTGTGGGAACAGCACATCTTCCGGAAGATCATACATGGATAATCCTGCCAAATCAGTTGTCTGTGTTTTCACACCATATCCTTGAGGGTTCAATCCCACATAGCGCCATTCCAACGAACCTAGATGGCGAAGGTGCTTGCCAAATATCAGCAACGACTGCTTGTCGAAGTTTCCGCCAGGCATTTGTATGCGTAGCAGTTCAAGCCGTGGTAATAGTTGTGAGAACAGCTCCCACTGCATGTTTGTAGGAAAATGCGGTTCTTGATTCGTCAAGTTGTGGCATAGGTAGACAAACTCTTCCAGGTCTAGTCCCCTGCCCATGGTGATAAAATCTTCTGGAGCACACAGTGCCTCCGTATGCAATGTCAATGAGGTGATGATTTTCATATATTCGGGTATCAGGGCCATGAGCCGTCCAGCGGTAGCTCCCAGAATAAGATGCACTTTGATTAGCGATGGCAGTCGGCTCAGCACTTCAAGTGCATGAACTGAATCCAAAGCATGATTTATGCGGAGAGCTTTTACACTGCTGTATGACAGATCCGTCCATCGGCTTCGTAAATCCATCGATTGCCATTTGTATGGGCCATAATATTCGCAAATTCCGCTTTTGGACACAGCCAGAGCTACTCTGCGATCCCGCTGATCATCCATCAGCCCATAAAACATCAACATGCGAAGCCGTGGCAAATTTTCGATCATATAAACCAATTCGTCGGTTTGGGTGTCAGATCTAGGTGGACCAATGCTTAATTCTTCGAGGTTTGGACATTGTGAAACAAAATGTCTACTATCGAAGTTGGAGAACAGTCTGTCATTTGCCCGGTCGCTGTTGCTGCTATCCCTTACTACCCCAACATCAGTGAATCTTCTCAAGCTCTCTACCAGTAAAAAGTCGAAATCAAACCCAGCAAAGGGAATCGGATTGTGCCAAATGATCTCTTGCAAATTAGGAAACACCATCTTGTGTATCGCCTTTCCGCTATACAAATCCACCAACCTGTCATCCATCTTAACCCACATGTCGTCTTTATTCGCCAGAAATGCCACTCGCCGTACAAACTGTGCATAATGCTCCAGCCTTGTTGGATCCGACACCGTCATTGGATCGCCTAGAATGCGGGTCCTCCATAGCACCCTCACCGTCTCGCGGTACCACTGCTTGTCCACCAGCAAGCACGCTAGCAAGTCGGACTGGTACTCCCTTTGAACCTGGTTCTCGCTGCAATATTGGATGATTATTGTCAGGATCTCACCAGGGAGGCTGCCCATTAAATTTCGTGTTGTGTCGTGTATGTGGACTAGCACGTCGCCGAGAAAAATGTACTTGTACCCAGCGTCTTTGAATCCCAGATCAAGAATCAGCTGGGAGGAAGGGGGGAATGATCCAGCAGCCGCCGGGCGTAGACGTCGAACCCAAGCGCTGCCAAATTGTTCCACCGCAAACGCTGGCGCCATGGATAGCCCCATTGTAGCTGGCATGCTTACCGTTAATGTCGGCCAGCGCTCCAAGCGCAGTCCACGCTCTCAGCCTCACCTTCGTTGCCAAGATGTGTCGTGTTTGACGACAGTCTGAGAGAACTTTGACCAAACTTCTTAGCCAGCAAATCTCCCAGTGTCGGCCGTCCCCCCGCTCTATGAAACCATTTTACCGTGGAGATCTCCCAGTGTCAGTTGTCGCTCTGTGACAAAATTGATGTCTGGAAGCAGCGGGCTCGTACGAACCTGGTCAATTGCAAATTTTCTGGTAAAAAAGCGCTGGATCCGTGGGGATATTTCATTTCGGGATAATTCCCGCCAATCCACTGCGTTTCGGGATCGACGCACCGCCGTGCATAGAGCAGTGGGGTGGGTGGGTTACCGCGGCTGGTTTCCCGCAAATCCAACCGCACTGCTGCAGTGCATATTTGCCCGAGAATCACCCCTTTTATACCAGTTGCCAGCCCCGATAGGCATAGGCGATTGTGATGCCCCGCCAACCCCACCGCGTGAGAGCCAAGGGCCAACTTGTGTTGGTCATGGCTCGATCAACGCCTGCAGTTATTCGCAGGGTTTACAGACATCAAGAGGTGTAGCACAAACATCCGGAGGTGGGTGGAATACGGAGATTAAGAGTTCTACTGAGGGGCCAGCTCTAGAACGATAATGAGTCTTGTAGAGATCAGAGGTCTACGACGACCAGCGATATATCAGAGCCCTCTGATCGGATCAGACCTGGTGGACCTTTGCTGGCGTTTGTGAGTTTCTTGACGCCGAATCTCGAGTGACCGCCGTAGATCCCCCGCGTTGGACTGTATCGGCTCGGCGATCGCGACGTAATCGGTGTGCATATTGATGACTTGGGGGCCAATACCCTCCTTGGTGGGAAAAAAGGACACTGGCCCCCACTCCCCAGTTGTATAAAACCACGGGCTGAGAACTGGTGGTTGAGCTCATTGATCTAGTGTCCAAGGACTGTAACTGGGTAATTGATCTGTTGAAGCGTTCTGCCACTCTCACAATGGACACTGAAAAACACGACGACGAGTTCATCGAGCAGGGCAAGTCGGGAATCACCGCTAACCTTTACGATGCAATTGAAGAGACGGAGTTTGAGCACAAGATGAGCTTGCTGGAGGGTATTCGCCTGTACCCCAGGGCAGTCATGTGGTCGTTTTTGATCTCGTTGGCGATTATCATGGAGGGCTACGACACTGCGTTGCTGGGCAACTTTTTTGCCTACCCGTCGTTCCAGAAGAAGTATGGGTTCAAATACGGCGACGAGTACGAGCTTTCAGCCAAATGGCAGAACGCCCTGGGAATGGCCAGCGGCGTGGGCTCGTTCATTGGGGTTCTGATTACTGGGTACATTTCTGATTTGTACGGTCACAAGAGGATTATGCAGATCGCGTTTGTGAGCTTCACTGGGCTGATTTTCATTCCGTTCTTTGCCCCCACCGTTGGTGTTCTTGTTGCTGGTGAAGTTCTGTGCGGTATTCCCTGGGGTGTGTTTGCCGCCTGCGCTCCCGCATACGCCGCCGAGGTTTGCCCAGTGGTGCTTCGAGGGTACCTGACCAACTACATCAACCTCTGCTGGGTCATTGGCCAGTTTATCAGCTCTGGTGTCTTGCGAGGGTTCCTGGGCAGGACTGACGAATGGGGCTACCGAATTCCGTTTGCCATTCAGTGGATTTGGCCCGTTCCCCTATTCCTTGTCGTCACATTTGCCCCGGAGTCGCCGTGGTCGCTCGTGCGGCGGGGCAAGCTGGACGAAGCAGAGAAATCGTTGCGGCGACTGGGGTCAAAGTCGGACGAGGTCGATACCAAGCGAACCGTGGCATTCATGGTGCACACCACTGAGCTGGAGCGTAAGGTGTCGGAGGGTACCACCTATTTTGACCTGTTTAAGGGTTCTGATGCCAGAAGAACCGAGATCGCTTGTATGGTGTTCCTGGCGTCCACAATGTGTGCGGGAAATGTGCTATCCTACAGCAATCAGTTCTTTGAAGCCGCCGGATTCTCGAGCGAGAATGCCTTCAACCTTGGTGTGAGCCAGAATGGAATTGGGTTCCTAGCCACAATTGCGTCGTGGTTCATGATTACGTGGTTCGGGCGTCGAACAATCTATCTGTGGGGTTTCATCGTCATGGGAACAGTGTTTTTCATTCTGGGTTGTGTGTCTCTTGCTCCTACTAGTAACACCACTGCATTGTGGGTCCAGGCTGTTCTCATTTTTGTGTTGCAGTTCATTTTCGAGTTTGCAATTTGCCCCATCTGCTGGATGCTTGTTAGTGAGGTGTCTTCTACACGACTGCGAACCAAAACCCTGGCTCTGTCCCGAGACGTTTATCAAATATGGGCTATTCTCAATGCAGTTGTGTACCCCTACATTATGAACCCCACCGCTGGCGATTGGAAAGGAAAGGTCGGCTTCCTTCAGACCGGGTATTGTATACTCTGTGCTACGTGGACCTTTTTCCGTCTTCCTGAGGTCAAGGGACGAACGTATGGTGAACTTGATGTTTTATTTCAAAAGGGTGTGCCTACCAGGCAGTTTGCGTCCTACCAGGTTGATTTGGCTGAGACTGCTGAAGAGCTAGACGAGTAGTTGAGGCGATTTGCTCTGTCCAATGCTGGTATATGTTGGCAGTTATTATATTGTGGACGCTATTTTGAGATAGCGAACAAGTTTGACATTTTTTCATTTTTCATTTTCAGGTAGTAATAACGATTTAGTTTTCCTTTTTTAAGCATTCGTCACTGTAATTCGATTGCGAAAATCCAACATTCTTGGTCGATTTCCATCAGTGCGGCAGTGATGCAGCCGTGCCGTCTGATTGTTTACGAATTCTTGGAGACTGCCAATATCGCTGCGCTTGCTTACTTCTTTTTATCGAGGACTGGGCAAAGTAATGTGAGTGAGACATCGTGCGGCGCTGACACAACCCCACAGGCATGCGCAGGCCAGGATCTGTATCATAAAAAATGCAAAGTAATTCTCTATAAAGACGCTATATTTGCACAGAGCAGCATTTGCCTTTACACTCAATCTCGTCGATATCCACCAACGGCATGTGTTTATGCACCACTTTTCGCACGCACCGCCCGTCTCTGCACACCGGCAAGGGGCTCACTTCCCGCAACGACGGCCAAATCGTCACATCATCTAGAGGAACATTGGTAAGTTCAAACTCAAACTTTTCATGCAGAGAGTCTTTGAATCCGAATTTGGCCTTCCGCAACCCACGGCACACCTTGCCCATCGACTTGATTCCGCGCATGGTGACATCGATGGAGTCCAGATTCAACTCAAACTCCTCGATACCGGGTGCGCTTTCGGCAAATCGTAGCAGATGTTCATCGGCCAGAAAGTCATGCTGGTGCCGATCCACCAAATACCACTTGCTCAGCGAAAGTCTCTTCAAACTTGGCAAAGATCCTAGGGACACAAACACCTCCGGAGACAACGGGTCAGTAATGTGCAGATCCAACGACCGGCAATTCGGCAGCAAGGCCGAGACCTTGAGCTCACGTAGCTTCAAGTTGGCACCAGCTGCGAACGATAACGAAACAGACTGCAGGGACGGGATGCGGGCCAGCGATCGAACCGACTCGTGCGGCTCAATATTGTATCTGTGATGCAGATACCGCAAGTTGGCGAATGGCTTGTTCATGTATCGCAGAGCCATTTCAAACATGTGCCAATGTCGGAAATCGGGGCTTTCACTAATTGTGCTTATGGCCAATGCCGGAATCAAAATGTGGTCAAACGAAAGATGCGGGTTAAAATTGCAGGACCGGAACTGTCGCAGCCGTGGTGCGTTGGAAATGGCGTACGCCAACGCCGAAGCAAATTTATGGGTGCTTGGGTAGCTCGTGTGTAAAATCTCCAGCTTGGGGCATTGATGGACCAGCTGCCGCATGTCCAGAACTGCTGCCTCCTCGGCATAGTTGAAAGTGAGCCGTTGCAGGTTTCTGCCAATGATCCGGTTAAGCATGTATTCATCCGAATAATTTCGTACCATATCGTTGATCTCCATGCTTTCCATATTGTTGAACTGAATTCGATGCACAGTCATGGTCTCGATGATTTGTTGCACTGCATCGAGATCCTCCCCTCCACCGAGCACCACATCAAGGGACTTGACGTGGTCTGCATAAAACTGCATGCGTTCTGGTGAGCCCACCGCGGCGAACGATGCCAGACTCTTGCGTCGCCATATCAGGCGCACCGCCTCGCAGAACCACTGCCGGTTGACCAGAGCACAGTTCAGCGGATGCAGCTCATCGTAGTCGTCGTCCCAGCAATACCTCACTACGATAGCGACGATCTCCTGCGGGATCCGCACGGGTTCTTGTGTCATGATTTCTCAGGGATAGAAATATTAGTGATATGGAAGAGTGGTGGCCAGTCCTGAAAAAAAAAGATTAATACATATCAGACACCCAGATCTGACATTTTAGCCCGAGGTTTAAAGTGGTTCCACTGCCTACTCCGCCAGTTTTCCGCTGGCTCTCTTAAAAAGTTTCACCATATATGGCACAGTGACAAGGCGGCTCGATCCGGATCCATCCGCTTCCAGGAACCAACCGGGCTGGCTTGTAAACGGGGGCCACCCTTTTTCCTGAATTTGTGACCATCAACCGGCATTCAGACCAAACAGATTATTCCAAAACTGTACGAATATCAGCCCGGAGTATATCTAGATACTCCTCGGTCACTATCGGCAAAAGGACCCTGTACTTTCATGTTTCATAGTCCTACTCCATGCACGTGACTTCGCCATGTACGAGTCGTATTCAGGGCTGCAAATCATCTTTAGTTAATCAATTATTATATACCAAATCCAAATATATTCTCTCTATTTTACTACTTGATTCCGCTTCGGGATATTCTTCCTGTTACGGCCCGGCCCCTCATGTAGCACCTAGGTACGATCTTCAAAAAAACCTTGGTTGGGTGAAGTGCGGCGTTGTTCAAATATCAGGGTCATTTACCCAGTGTGCATGCGAAGGCTTTGAGTTCAATCACATGATAGCTTCCGCATACGGCTTTATGAACGATCAAAAGAGACTAGACCAAAAAAAAAAATTAAACAAATAATTAATGCAATAAAAGATTATGTATTTCAACTTATTGAGAATGTGTGTGTACTCTAGCTTGTAGTGTAGAAAGTCCTCCCAGAATAAATGAAAGCTTCTCGAATCCAAAATAAATACCAAAAGGAAACCCGAAAACAATAAATAACAGCAAAGTAGAGAAGTAATAAAGTCAATAAAAGACAAATCAAGTGTATAAAAACCACTTCGAAAAGCTTTCAATCATTCTGATCGTTTATTATGCCAGAAAACACAAGAGTCAGTGAGTGATAGAGAGAGAGAGAGAGTGCAGATCGAAGTCAACTCAACCAGTTAGTATGTGGTAAATCGTTAGTAAGAAAAAGATGCGAAATGGATTAAGCACGGGCACCGTGCTTTACTCGAACATGCCGTGACAAGGCATCCATTCGACTGAAAGTCTTGGAATCGTCACCACAGATATCACATCTGAACGTCTTGCGTACTGCAGCATGAATAGTGTCCTGATGCCGTACCAAATCGTATGGCCGTGAAAAGATCTTGGAACACTTTCCACCATTTACCATCAAGTCACAACGATGTGGACCGGTACCAACGATAGGGGCCGGAGTGTTCTTCTTTCGAGTGCTCTTAGCTGGAGCAGGTTCTTCGTAATCCAAATCCAAATCATCCACAATCTCTGGTTCGACCTGTCCTTCCTTGACTTCATCAGTATCAACAACCATTGGCTGTTCATAAGCTTGGGGTTGTAATACTGGTTCAGGCATTTTGACTTCTTGCTGCTTTGGTTCTTCGTACATGAGTTCTGGAACGTCTTCATCATGTTCTAGATCAGGAACCGGTTGATCGTACAAATCAAAATGTTCTTCATCAGAAGAAAAATGCAAGTCATCAAAATCCATCTCGTCGTCGTCATCATCATCTTCGTCATCTTCATCCATAGCTTCCGGTTCTTCCATCATCCACGAAGGATCCTGTTGGTCAGCCGGATGAATGAACTGTGGGCCGTTAAAGTCATCGTAGAAAATATCTCTTCCGAAGTAATCTACCGGAGCTTTCATCATCTGCTGTGGAGCGATAGTTGTGAATAGATGCGATGGTTGCTGTGGTGACGTTGGAGCTGCATTCGTATTCGACGGTGGCGACTGCAGAGCAACAGGGTTGATTGTCTGTGGCATTCCTTGGTATTCTTCTAGATACTGAGGAGGAGTCATTTCAGTGTTGTTATAATGTAGTTGCATGGGTGATACACAATCCGTAGCAATACTAGTCACAACAGGCGAAACTGTTTGAGTGGGTCTGGTGGCCATCATAGCACTGAGGGCTTTTGGAGATGATGGGTGGCGATTGTCGGTGGCAAACAACACGGCGTCAGCAGCAGACATTTGACGGTGAGCTTGAGCAAATGCGTTTGGTGGTGAATACATTTGACGAGTAGCAAAAATCGAATGGTCAAACAAGATAAAAAATAGAATGAGTAGTAACAAAAAAAAATTAAAAAGAAGGATGGGAAAGGGTTTAAAAACGAATTAGCAAGAATCCCGTGTGGGCCGGAGGAGTCTTTTTATCCCTGCAGGCGCGGGCATTACAAAGCCGGTGAGGTGCGTGAAGGTGACTCAGCTTAGCCGTGGTGGTGCTTGTCTTGTTGACTGTGTGATCGAAAGTGCTGCGCCTAATGGGAGGATCTCCACCCATGCGGAAAGCGCCGTACAAACACCCCGGGTGGAATGCTGCGGAACGCGATGGAACTCCACCTATGAACCAACTCTGTTGATGCCGCGCTGTATTCGTGTGAAATGAACCCAATACATATTCTGCTACTATCTTCCTAGTATGTCGCGCTAATTCTCGTTGGGGGTCTCGGACTTATCTCCTTCCTCCTTCCCAAGACCACTAAGCAAGCACCCGAGACTCCGCAATCTCCTCCTAGTCCGCCCCACTGTCTTGACCACTATCAGATGCGGATCACCGACACTCTCCCTGTGGTAAATCCGCTCCTCCCCAGCGAAATACAGCCCGTTTGTTGGGGACGGACATTCTTTTCTATTCGCCATTTACCCTTGTTTCGCAGCCATCGCACACACAAAGGGGCCACCTTATCAGCGCTGTTGCGTCCGGCCCACCACCACCGCGGATCGAGCTAGTGCAGTCTCTACCCGCTCTGTACACTAAAGCTTACTTACTACAATGTGAACAGCGCACCGAGCGGACTGCCGATCCGGCCCGTCGTCGGGACTCCGACGGTGCGCGCACGCTATGTCAATACGAACGTTGTGCGGCTGGCTAGGCTGCATACGCCAAAACATTATCTCTGTTGACCGTAATATCCATTTTTCACTATTCGACAATCGAAATGGATGCACTAAAATAGAATATCCAAAACAGATTGGATTAGGTCTGGTTCCTGCTCAATCGGGCCCAACCATGCCCCAACGCCGTATCTTGGCTGCGCCAAGATACCGTGAGAGGGGTCGCTGGTGCTCGCTCACCCGTACACATATGTCATCGCCAAATATAACCGTGTCATGGACTGGTCACCGCCCCAGCCCGTCTACGTGGCACTCCTGCAGCGAATACTTTATCCAGTATCGCCGTGCTTCCGTCCACACATTTCCGCAATTGCAGATAACTCGTACGTATCCCATGTGAATTGCCATTATCGGCACCCTTGTTGGATGGCCCATCGTGCGGCTCAATCTACTGTTTACACTAGTTGAAGATATTGTCACTGCTTCATGCAGAAAAGATTAGTATGCGTAATAATACAGAAAAAAATTATAATTCGTCGTCGTCTTCATTAACCCATCCACCGACTGTTTGCATCCATTTCGAGATGCACGAACCTTCTTTGCCTTCGTGATCAGTGACATCCGTGTCACAACGACATCTGCACCCGACGCCATTTTTCCGTTCCTCATCAGGCTTTGACCAATATTCGTCTTCCTCAACTAGCTTCGCATCAAATGGATTCGGAATGTACGACTCATAGCCCAGCTGTTTGCCTGGTGCATTACCAGGACAATGCTGAATAGTAGTGTGACGATATCCAACGTCTCTGAAATAGTGCATTTGTTCGGGTTGTAGAAACAAGCCTGCTGCCAATGAATGGATCGGAGCATCTCCCCATCGCTCTGTCCAAAAACCTCCCGATCGTTCCAAATAATCAAAATAATCGTTATATTCTTTGGATCGGAAAAAATCCAGACTGGCGATCTCGAAATTGGACCAAAAATGACACAGGTTATACACTTCCCCGTTCATGGCATTGCGATGCACCTTTCCATCATCCTCCCAGTCGCCCCATTCGCCAATGATATCTGTCTTTTGCGGGACCATTGATTCATAATCAGATTGATCATCAAGCCTGTCTTTCAACTTCTGCTCGTGCCGATCCTTGTATTCATAATCATCGACATGACTTAAGAACATGTCCCACGTTCGCGTAGTGTTAAGTTTGTACTTGTTCTTGAAACCAACTGTCCGCCGGAAAAGATTGGGCACCGTTTCTTCCAATTCCTTGATCACAATGGTAAATCCGTAGACCTTTTTGGTTTCTTGCATCTTGATAAACGGATCGTAGGTCATGTCACAGAAAAACTTGATATCCGGCTCAACCCGCCAATACCAATCATACTTTTGTAGCAGCTTGTGCTTGTAGAACTTGCCCGAATAAAACCGACACATTTTGTGATACGATTCCATAGCACCGTATTTGATTGCGTTATCACCCTGTTTAGCAATACCTTCCTCGATGTCACCTTCGTCTGCCCATGCTGGAAAATTCCAATCTTCGGGTTCAATCAGTCCAAACTCCACTTCACTCTTGGTGATGTTCTTGACAGCATCAATAAAGGTGGAGTTGAATGGTTCGTCGTTCAAAAAAACATATGGATAGTTGTACCATCGGTTGAAATGTCTCTCCAAAGATTTCATGCTAGTGGCGATCCCTTCGATCTCCGAATTACGTGCTAAAACCACGAACGCTGCATTTGCTCGAGGTTGCGATGTGTCTGGAACGGAACAGCCAATACTATATGGCATGTCCAAAGTATGATTGGCCTCTTTGAGAGGCGGTAATTCACCGACAATAATGCTGGTTGCCGATTTGCCCGTCACTTGACTAATGATACCAATAGTCAAACATGCCACCACCACTGGAAACAGCAAAAAAGCCATTAAAGGAGCACTCATACTGCTGCTTATGCGAACTCTGATCTTGGGAATTGTTCTGATATGTCGTATCGCTCTTCCGAAAGCCCTGCCGGTTCGGCTGCGCGACCTCATCTCGAGCGGGCTTTGAGGATGGTCCTCATCGGTCGACGGATATATTAAGCGCGACGTAATGAGGCTTGTCAGTCTCATTTATGCGATTTCGAATCAGCTGCAAGACAGGGCGTACACAGTAACGAAGTCGTCAAACTAGATTCTGGGGGACAAAACAACGAAAAGGGGGTGTGGTTAATGTTCAGTGTCTGCCAAGATCACTGATCTCTCCGAGGGAGGAAAAAAAAGATTCCAAATTAAGGTTACGCCGCTGATGGGTGATGCAATGCACAAGCTCCTAAAGTCCGACAAGGGGAAGGCGCAGTACCGAACGTGCCAACACGGACTCTTCTAACTGAACAGATGTAATTCTTCTCTCTCTCCCCGATTTTCATTGTATTTTGTATCCCATTCTTGATATCACCCAATGGCAAATTGCGGAATTCCCCCCACCAACCGAACTGGCCCGAGTCTATTCCACATGCATACAGGAGATCCGATGCTTACGCACGCTTCTAACGTCTACATACCACCATGCAGTCACGCTTTTCTTGGCGGTCGGGAGGGAATAATATCCACTATTAGTATTCACAATTCGATAAAACTACTTATCTCTTTCGTTTCTGGCCCGTGCGTATCAATGCTAAATCCTCCATTGCTTCTTCTGCCTTCAATCCGGGCACGAAAAACGCTCGGTTATGCTGCCTCGTTGACGTCGCAGGGACATCTCGATCTTTCGCGAACAATACCCCTTCCAATACATCTCGGTCACTGAATGCTTCCGCATCTGATACGCCAGTGGTTCTTCCGCCGGCTGCCGATGCTGCTGCAACCTGACGGCTATACGAGCGTTTTGATGATGACCGTAGCCCTTCTGTGCCGGACAATCCACTGAGTTCGTCATAAGTAGCAGTCATTGCCATCTCGTTCCTTCTTCTGGTGTTTCTGCGATCATAGCTACCTGGAGATCCTGGTACACCCAATCCCGACGACCCATTGCCATTGCCATTGCCGTTGCCGTTGGTGATTGCACTCGATAGGAAGACCGAATGGTCATTGGCCATATCCAGCAGGGCCTTGTCTTCGCGAAGCTTTTTGCGTTGGGCTTCAAGTCGGGTCATTAATCGTTCTTTCACCATATCCATCATGCTTGAATGTTCGTCATTTGCCTGTTTCACTTCGCGTTCGTATTCCTTGGTCGCCCTCTGAAGTTGGTACTCCTCCCACAGTTTCAACGTTGTCAATTCGGAGTCTCGTTTTTCCTGGCAATCAGTCATTGTCTCCAGCAAATCCTCGTTTGCACCGGAGTGCAAGGACGAAAGAGTCGCCTGTAATGTCTGTAGCATATCGCGGTAATGAGTATCGCGTTCGATATGGAAAGAATCATTGATTTGATCGAGCCTCGTAGCCAAGCCATGGCGTCGCTTATCGCGTTTACTCGCGGGCTGTGAAGAAGAATGATGCGTTGTGTGATGCTGATGGTGGTGCTGATGCTGTATTACCGGCGGTGGAGTATGCTGCGATTGTGATGGCGGAGGTGGTGGTAGAGCATGCGGAGGAGGCGGCGGTGGCGGTGGAGGCGCCACCTGTCCATGGCCCATTGGGGGCATTTGATGGGAATAGCCCATTGGAAGCGGAGGTGGTGGTGGATGATGGTGATGGCCATGTCCATGTATCGGCGCCAGATGGTAAGGCGGGGGATGATAACTATACTGCTGCTGTTGTTGTTGTTGTTGCTGCTGCTGCTGATTCATGTCTACCTGATACTGGTAATTCTGCTGACCCTGATAGCCGCTATACCCGGGCACAGACTGACGTCGCTCCCAGTCCATGGTGCTAAACAAATGGATGAAAAAGGGCGATAGAAGGTGTGTGATGAGTGTCAAATCGGCGGTGGGAACCTGGCTGGGAGGTGCCCAGCTCACCTTGCCGAGGGTGCGCCTGTTTTTTTTTGTCTGCCCAGCCAGCCGTCGGTTGGGACTTTTCTATGAGTCTGCGTACATACAAAAAAACATCGCCAAAAAATACTGGCCGCCGCGCGGATGATGTTTCGCAAGCTCTTGCCGGTAGTCATGTCGACTATCGAGTACAGCGGGATCCTCTTCTTGTAAGACGCACTGCGTGCAGCTTTTTTTTTTTTGCTCGCTTCGCTCGAACGTAGCTTGGTAGGACCTGACTCTGCATAGCTTACATGGTGTCATTGGGCCAGCCGTCCGATGTCGCCGCACGGATACTGACCGTATCAAGCTAAGCTCGAGAGATCGAAGCGAGCCAAAAACAACAGGATCCCTTCTCCCGTAAGGCGCACTGCGTGCAGCCACTTTTTTCGCTCGCTTCGCTCGATATGCTAGGCACCATCCTGTTAGTTGAGGCGGCTCAGATTTAGCGATATTGACCATACCAAGCTAAGCTCGAGCGAAGCGAGCAAAAAAAAAAAAGCTGCACGCAGTGCGTCTTACGGTTCGTCGATATCTTCTCGGTATCATCAGACTATCCGGAGCGGCTCAGATTTAGCATTTCGCCGCACCGATACTCATCATACCAAGCTACGCTCGAGCGAAGCGAGCAAAAAAAGCCGAGCGCAGCGGATTCTTCGAGAGCTACGCTCGATATTCTCGGATTGGCGGATGCGGCGGTTCACAAGATGATAGCATGTCTCAACCTTGAATGTCAAGTGCCTCTGGATTGTCGAAAGATAACTTCGGCGTGTTCAGGGGCATTGTGGAATCGGGCATCCCGGGGAGCAACAATCTGCCTGGTACGCATGACGCAGAGTACTGCTGTGCAGTTGAGTCGGAAAATCGATCAGATCGAACTAGGCTGCATTGTCAATTCAGATCCCTGTTCGCAAATGAACAGACCTTCAGAGGACCTTACTCAACTAGAAGCTGGATATATATTCCGGCCAAAACAGCTTGGGCTTGCCGCATTGACATGAAAAGTCTCAAAAAACTGACAGCTCGAACATGTTTCACCCCCTGGGATGCCTCGAGGCCGGGCCTTGACTCCTTCGCGCCGTTCGCGCGGTTATCAGGTCAGACCAGGGTTTTTTGTTTGGGGTAATACGGCAAAGGACATGGGTTTTGTTAGTCGAGTCCCCACCACCAAACTGCTGCTGCTGCCGATGATTGTCTGCACTTGCAAAGAGGCCGTTTTGCCGGCCACGCCGAATCCGGATGCTGGACTAACAGCATCAATTGCTTACCTTGCCCCATTGTAATTGTCATGCAGAAATCATCCCTGTCGACTGCATTGCATATAATAGATACGAGCCCATTCTCTTCCATGCATTGCCCTGGGCAAGCTCCGGCCCTCTTTGCAGGTCGCCTTTAGATTTGCGATCCGTCCACTTTTGGCAGGTGCTTACAGTAGAAGACGCAAAAATTTTCGCATCTGCAAATACGACAGGGAATCCGAACCCGAACTTAATCTCACAACCCTGAGATGTAAACACTAGAAAGCACCGAACTAGAGGACAAATCTTGACAACTCTATTCACCGATACAATGGCATTGGCTGGACTGAAAATCGTAAAAGCACTATACATACTTAGTGAAAAAGTCGTTAGAAATGAACCCGATAGCCGGATCTCAGTTGCCAGGAACCGCGATCTTCACTAAGCAATGGAAAACTTTTCATGCAATAAATCAGTATCTGGACCAGACGCCGTACGCAATTGCCAATTGTGTCTGCATACACCGATATTTCTTTTTTAATGACTCCAGTTCCCTCGTGCGCACTGTGCACCGACTCCGGTATCACCGTGAGGCATTGCCGACTGGAATGTAGATGTCTTATATATAAAACATGAAGTCCAGACCGGTTTTTTCTTAGATCAAGGCCAACTCGTTCATTTATCTATCTCGGACCATTCATTCAAATTTTTTTTTTTTTTTTCGTTTCTTCCTTCTCTATATTTCGAATCGAGTTTCTTTCATCCAGTACCCTTCCAATCAGCATCGAGCCGAGGGTACAACATTACGATACCAACATACCGGAAATTATCAATAACGCTCATAAAATCAAAAGGCGGGTGAGTCTCTACCTGTCGAAAAAAATGCACCTCAAGACGGAAAACGATCTGGCTCTGGGGGCATCTTTCGAGAGCGGCGAGGTGGCCCCCCTAAGAATAATGTCGATGGATAGTGCAAGTACCAGCACAGGCTCTACTTCCCACTCGTCTCCCTCAAGCTCACTGCTCCCCTCGCCCACAGACTTTCACTCTCCTCTTCACCATCGACACCTCCAAACTGAAAATTACTTTCGAGAACCAGCAATATCACCCCAATTTATTGGTTCTGCTTCATTAAATCGCAAAAACAAACCATTTTCTCTTCTGGACCTCAGCTTAGACCAGCCTGCATCGGTTTCAGCACAAAACCACTCGCACAAGCCATCGTTCATCGCCATTCCTCCCCGATCCCCCGTAAGAAGTGTCAGCTCTTCGCGGGAACAACTCAGCATTCAAGAACAAATTCAACGATCGCAATTTGGCCTCCTAGATTCCCCTATTTCTTGCTCAACAATGTCACCAGCAGAACCTGTCGATAACATCTATTCCACCACTTCGGTAGATGATGTGGTTCAATCATTCATCGCCGATGAGCTTTCACTACTGGATTCTTTCGGAGAAGTATCTAAGAACAAGAACAAAACCGTCACTGCAAATGGTGCTACGACAAACGTTTCCAATGGTAGTTCATCTACGTTGACCAATCCTGGATCCCCTATGGATAATTCAACTACTTTGACTCCTATCTCCTCGAAGGCCTCTACTACCGAGCTTAGTGCACCACAGCTGCAGACTACCTCGACTGCGACAGCCCAAGAACAAGCAGCATCATTTTCGCCTTCAAGCTCGGTGGATCCTGGCGAAAAGAGATCAGGTTCTTACTCATCATATCAATTGAGCAGTCCGTCATCTCAGGTCATCAGTACCGGCCAGCACACGCAGTACCAGCCGAAATTGCGAAAATCATCCAGCATTGCAGGAAGGTTTAAGAACTTTGGCCGACGGGCGACCTCTCAAGCTGCTCAGACCACCACTCTGGCGGAGAAAAAGCCAATAATTGATATGAAATTTGGATCGGAAAAATGATTAATTGTTTTCTGTGATTCTTGTTCTCTTTCTTAATTTTATTCTGTTTATTTTTGCATAATTTCTAGTCTACTCAAAACCCGTTTACAATACTGTCATGCTTTCTCTTCTGGTGGTGGATCATTGGGTGGTCGATGACCAAATAAAAAAAAAGGGGGGCGCAAAAAGGTTTCAGCTTGAGCCTCTGTATATCTAGCCACGATGCAATTTGTCTCTGCGCCGGCTCAAGCCAAGACCCCCTTTAATATGGAACAAACCGACAGATGTACACCCACTGTACTAATTTCAGTATTGTATCAGGATGAGGGTCCAGAAATCGCATGCTGCAATGCTGAATCTCAAGGCATCTATCACCAAAAAAAAATTTGTAATCTGATCGTGCCAAACCCTAAACTGCTTTCTGCATTCGTATCTACAAGATATTATCAACAATTGGAGCTTATTTGGTTAGATAATAAATAAATATTACAAGCAGGGGGTTACCTTCGCTTGCTCCCTGAATATGTAGGTAGACGGAAATGGGTCGGATTATGGGCTCTAGTAATAAACCCACATGCATGTCGGCCTCGTGCGGCCACCGCAGCTAAGCTGCACAGCTGATGTCATAGATTAATCGTTGCGTATCATTAAGTTTAAAGAGATCTGATATTCATACATACAGTAAAAGATGGTACAAAAGATAAGAGAAGAATCGAAAGAGTAAAAATCACATTCTACCACAAGGTGAAGAACAATGAGGCGACAAGAAGAGCACCTGGGAAAGCAACGGACATCAAAGCGTCGCTGGATTCACCAGCAGATGTTGGTTGGCCAGTGGAAGAAATAGTGCTGGAGCTGTTGCTGCTGGTAGAGTTGCCGCCTCGGGTGTTAAGTCCGGAATCAGGGCCGGTACCTGGAGCGAAACAAGCGGTGCAAGCTGGGTCTGGGTTGTTTCCGTAGTTGGTAGAGTTACCTGGGTATTCTGGGGTCGAGCCAGAAGACGAGCCAGAGCCGCTGGCCCAGGCGCTGGCAATAGCTGGCAAAACTGGACCACCGGCACCGATACAGGTGAGATTTGGAGCTGGAAGAGGCAATTGATTGTCGCTCACATAACCCAAAACAGATTGGTTGTTGTACACGTTAGCAATGTCCACTTGGGAATTGGTGTAGCCAGTCTTGTCAGCAATGATCTTCAAGACATTTGCGCCGCAGTCATATCGGCCCAAGTTTGGCAAGTCCCAGTTGGCTTGAACAGAGGCCAACAAGGAGTAATGGTTATAGAAAGTGTCATCAGTAGTACCCTTCAATGACTCTGGAATGTCACCGAGCAAGACGGCCATAACTCGGTTTTGGTCTTCGTAGGTTTCGTTTTCATCAAAAGTCAACACGACCAAGGTATTGTTGGTGAAGTATTCATTTTCCAACAACGGGTTGATCCAACGACCAGACCATTCACCAGCGACTTGAATGGTACTGTCGTGTCCGTCGTTGGTCATGTTTGGCGTGATGAAGGACCATTGTGGCAGAGCCTTGGCACTCAAATCCTTGTCGAATTCAGTAAAGTTCTTGATGTTGGAAAGACGGCTTGGGCTATTGACAGTGTTTTCGAACATGATCAACGGGTTGTGCTTGTGAACATAATCGTTGGCGTAGGTTTGTTGGTTGGAGTAGTTGAACCCTTGGAACCCGGTGTATGGTAGATGTTCTTGGTATTCACCCCAACTGATGCCCTTGGACTCCAACAGGTCGGCAATACTGAAGACCTTTTCTGGCATGGTAACGAAGTTATCATCGCCAATGCCAAAGTAGTCACCAGCAGCAGAAGCCAAACAATTTGGCGTAGAAGGATGGGTGACGGCAAAGTAGTTGGTCAACAAAATACCTTTCTTGGCCAAAGCTGCCAAGTCTGATTGGCCCGTAGCCTTGTCGTAATCTGTGTTTTCCAGCCAGATGTTGTAGAATCGGTCGAAAACTTTACCCTTGACGTACTGATCACCGGCGTAGCTGCTGGTGGTGGCCGTAGCGGCAGCGGCTTCGATCGCAGTCAACGACGGTTCGACAGTAGAGAAGATCCGTTCAGTGACAGAACTGCTAGCAGCTAGAGCAGCAGTGGCACCACTCAATAATACCAAAATTTTGGATACCATTTTGCTATTATGGTTGATTTTTTGTCTATCAAGAAGATTGCTTGAGCGGGGATGGGACTGGAGCAAACTAACGGCGGGCTGGTAGCTTGATTATATAGCCTCGTCAACTATCCTCAATATTAAAGCAGTAATGCATCTAATACTCAGGCTATACCGTTGGAAACACGGAATACGTTTGAAAAGGAGTCAATTATCGCAGTGCCGTACTGGAGCTGTACAATCGGTAGGAACGGTGTCGTCGAATCAGCGATACGATCTGGCGCGCGTGGGTGAGATAGCCCCAGATCGGCGCCGGGCCAGTACGGCGCTCCAGAGTAACATGCAGTAGCATGCATGCGCCCCACGTTAGCATAGTCTGAAAGTCCGAAGTCTGACAAAAACGTTGGCCCTGATTGGACAGTTCATCCGAACAGAGTCGCTGAGGATCCTCAAACGTTGCACGTTTTTTTTTTTTCGCTTTTGATCAAGATGATCTGATTCTAATGTGAGTCTGCTCGCATGCATAAATTAATACTTTGTCGTAGTCCGATCCTGGATTGTCTTTCGGTGTGGCGTACGATAGTCTTGCCAGATGAATATAGACCCGCCATTTCCAAGCTAATGCTGGGAAAACCATTGGCTATCAGATGCATTTGCGATCTATTATGATAAGCTAGTAGTGGCGACGGCCTGTTCCGGATTGGCACTTGGCTGCCGCCCTCTCACGGGATAGACATTGTATCGATCTCATTTTAACCAACAGTGGCTATTATTATAGAAGCGTATTGCTCTGTAATATATGAGGTTTCTGTTTGATGGCTCTAGTTGGAGTTTCTGAGAAGTACAAAGATATAGCAGGTCGGATTGTGCGGCGTGGAGTCTGGGTTGCTACCGTTGGTCCGGCACCCGTCAGAATACGGTGGGCCATAAGCAGAGAATGAATACAACAATAGACAACCTACTAGATTTCAATGTAATGTATCTGAGATTGTATCGCTTTGGGCCCGGTAGGCAATTGGAACAACGGAACCCGTCGGAGCGGATAAATGGTATTCCGAACAGCCCCTGCAAGGATACTTATTCTTAGTACAAAAACAAGTCAATCTACCTTCATCCGTTCCCATAGTATAGGCACACGTGCTTCGCGGATGAGCGGAGAAGGGGTCCTGCAGTCACTCTCCAATGGCAAGAATACAGGAATCATGTGTTGACGATGTACGACGACCGAAAACGGAGCACACTTTGCAGCAAATATCTGCCGGTTTGCAATCGCCGTTTCAACGAAATTCCGGAAAAGTCTTGGTTCTTGCGGTCTCGAGGATCCTGTAGAATATGCTGTCTATTTGGGCGTTCAGGGGCCCATTTAGTACGGCAAGCCGCAGCGCGTGAACGATACGAGACTTTGCCTTCTGACCCACCGTTAGCACGAAACCGTTGCCATCGCAAGTCTGGAGACGGAACCACCAACTAGCAGTCAATCAAGGTGCTTCTCATGAAATTTTATATGCTCGACGGGGACGCCATTTCGACCTAGGCTTATTAATAAAAATGGGCTGTGGGGAACTCCGGCCTAACAGCGGGCCTGAGGTCGCCAACTTTCTCACAACTGCGACGACCACCATCGCCAATATTGCCAATGTTGCCAATGCTGCAACAACACCACTACCAAGCGTTTTAAACTTTCGTTATCATCAGTTGCTTCGAGATAGTCTGTGAGGGGTGCAGCCGCAGCGACTGCCGGATACCGGCCAGTTCCCCGCAACCCGTTTCCCAGTTTGGGCATCACATCCCCGCTAGGCTATATAAAAATTACCTCCCACCACAAACCCATCTCGGCTATAAAGACTTGACTTGACTTAACTCGACACTCAATACTCAATTCAACGAAACACAACACAACACAACACAATAAAAATGTCCACCGAAGGAAAGATCATTCACTGTAAGGCTGCCGTCGCTTGGGAGGCTGGCAAGCCATTGTCCATTGAAGACGTCGAGGTTGCGCCTCCAAGAGCCCACGAAGTGCGAATCAAGATCAACTACACCGGGGTGTGCCACACTGACGCCTACACATTGAGCGGTACCGATCCAGAAGGTCAATTCCCAGTGATTTTGGGCCACGAAGGTGCAGGTGTAGTTGAATCTATTGGTGAAGGTGTCACCAGCGTCAAAGTTGGCGACCATGTGGTTGCTCTGTACACTCCTGAATGCAAGGAATGCAAGTTCTGCAAATCTGGCAAGACCAATTTGTGTCAAGCCATTCGAGTTACCCAAGGTAAAGGTGTCATGCCCGACGGGACTAAGCGATTCACCTCCAAGGGTAAGGAATTGGCCCATTTCATGGGCTGCTCCACTTTCTCCGAATACACCGTGGTGGCCGATATCTCTGTCGTTGCCATCGACCCTAAGGCCCCATTGGACCGAGCGTGTTTGCTTGGCTGTGGTATCACCACTGGGTATGGTGCTGCTATCAACACTGCCAATGTCCAAGAAGGCGACACAGTTGCTGTGTTTGGTGGTGGCTGTGTCGGGTTGTCGGTGATTCAAGGTGCCGCTGCTCGAAAGGCATCTCGAATCATTCTTGTTGATGTGGCCGACAAGAAGAAGGCATGGGGTGACAAGTTCGGTGCTACTGAATTCGTCAATCCAACCAAGCTTGACAAGCCAGTCCAAGAACACTTGGTTGAAATCACTGAAGGTGGCCTTGACCATACCTTTGATTGCACTGGTAACGTGCAAGTTATGCGAGCTGCTTTGGAAGCTTGCCACAAGGGATGGGGTCAATCCATTGTCATTGGTGTTGCCGATGCTGGCAAGGAAATTGCCACTCGTCCGTTCCAATTGGTCACTGGTCGTGTGTGGAAGGGTTCTGCGTTTGGTGGTGTCAAGGGACGAACTCAAATGCCGCAGTTGATCGAGGATTACATGAACGGTACCTTGAAGGTTGACGAGTTCATCACCCACCGACGCGAGCTTTCGGCCATCAACCAGGCCTTTGAAGATATGCATGCTGGGGACTGCATCCGAGCTGTTATCGACTACAAGAACTCGAATTGAGTTCCACGGTCTGGTCCAGTACCGCGATTGTAATAGCTGTTTTTTTATAATGTATTTCGTACGTGATCAATAATTTAGGCTCGCCAGTATTGGGCAAGATTATGCAACCGATCTATGACCATGGGCAAAAACGCATTCACCGAATCGTTGATCAGGTTCTGGAAATGCACCATTGCTTCGGCCTCAGTCATTTCTAGGCAGAACTTTTCCTTGACCTTGTGCACCGCCTTGTCGCGTTCAAACATAATGTCCGGTATAGACGACTCGGTCATCAGTGCAAACAAATTAAGGATCAAATTTGCATTCTTCCGCAGTGATGTGAACGCCGTGAAGCAATACGACCGGAACCGTTCATAGTTTGCACTTTGAGCCCCACCCATACCATCGATGATTTGAATCGGTAGTTTCATCATGGGCGGGAACGGCTTTGGATCGCGTCCCAGGATGTATCCAAAATCGGCATGGAAAAAGTGGCCATCCGGGCAGATGAGCAGGTTGTCGAGATGCCGGTCGCCTACTCCAAGTAGATAGGTAATGACACAGTATCCAGCACAGGAACGCACAAACGTGTCCATTGCTTCGGCCTTGACCCCAATGGAGTTGGTGGGGTCATTGTCAGGATTGTGTTGCCGTAGATATGCCAGAATACCATGATACTCCTGTAGCACATGCGACAACGTTTGATTCGGAATAAATTGCAATGCGCCGTCCCTGGTGCTGGTGGCCAGGATACGGTACGGCGTGAGCCGCAGATCCAGATTTTCGTTTTGCAACAACTGGTCCATCAAGGTGATGATTTGAATCACCAGTTGGTCCTGCCGCAGATCGTCCCCGGTCTTGAACATGATTGGATAGTTCAAGCCGTCCTCGGTTTTGAGAGTGATCTTGACCGGTGAGAGTGAGCTCTTGAATACCGAGCATTCTTCCGGAACAACGCCAACCACCATCACAGTCGGATCTAGAGGAAGCGGCAACGGAGCGAAACTCAACAGTCCATTTTTCTGGTCTTGGAGATACGCTCGGAGATGATCCTCCTTCTTGGGCCGAGCTGCTTTGCTTTGTTTGACTGCAGTCGACAGTTCGAGAATCTTGCCAACAAACTTGGTTTGTCGCTTGAGTTGGTTCGATCGTTGTTCACCGTCCGGCTGGTTTCCCAAAGTTGTCACAAACTGAGTCAATACAGGCTTAAACACGGTAGTAGCATAAAGATTACTGCTCTTTTCTTGAGCTTCTACCGACACATACCAGTAGAAGTAGTTTCCCAGGATCGGATTACGAGCCGCACGCCCAATCAAGAACCGGGCAAGATCCGACAGCTTGTTTGCAGCAGCACGAGCTTCAAATTTTAATGCTTCCACCAATTGCAACAGGTATAGCTCCAGCTCGTGGTCATTTGCTTTTCTCAGCCGTTCTACCGCGTAGGATCGTACCGTTTGATCTGTAAATGTGGGTCCCAGCAGTTCAAGTGCATCATCGATATCTATTTCTGCCCATCTTGGCAGCATTTCCACTGCTTGCTTAGCTTCAACCGCATCTTCCCACGCAATGCACTTCAAGAACTTGGTCAGTGCCTGCTTGTGCCGAGTGAGGTAATACCGGAACTTCCACAACAGATTCTTCTCGTCGTCAGTCAATTCCTGAACTGGTGAAAAGTTGATAATCAAGTTCAGTTCATCTCGAATCTTGGCATTGGGTTTGAGATCCTTATCCAACGGCCCAGACTTGTGTGATCGTACCAATCGTCGGTACTCTGATTCAATCGGATTCTCACGGGTCTGTTCTGGATCATGTACAACAATAACACTGCTCTTCTTGCGCTGTTGGTCATCCAATACTGCCACAGGGGTGGGAAGTTGTTGGTGTGTCGATGACAATGGTTGCGTAGGGTACTCAATATCGGAATATACCACCGGGAAATCAAATTGAGCCAACTCCACAAATAAATAATGCTGGTTTTCTTCTGGCTGTTGCCCCTTGTTGATCCGCTCAATCTGACGAAATGCAAGGTTATCCAGCCAATCGACCCGTACCACGTCTCCCGACTCATGCTTTTTGATCAATTTCTCCAGCCGATCCATCTCATGCAACGCTGTTAGAGCCGAGTCTGTCTTTGACCGCGTCAGCCCGTCGGCTTCTTTATCCAGCCATACGCGACATTTTTGACGTCCTCGTTTCAATGTGCAGTCAGTTTGATCAAACAGTTTCAGCGTCGTTCCTCCGTACGGTACTTTGCATTTGGGCACCGCAAAATCCCATATCGTTATCGCCAGCTGGGCGTTCAGTGGCAACAGGCTGTATCGAATGGGCACCGTGAGCCACTCATTCCATTTGCGATTTGAGCTGGCACTTTTATGCAACGTCGACATGGGGATAGTCAGTGGCTTAGAATCGGCAAATAATTGTACTGTGACCATCAGGTCTGTGTTTGCTGATGTGCGGTTGGGCGACTCGACCAGTTCCGAGTACGGCACCCGTGGTCGCTGGCCCTCTAATGTACATCTTTTTGGTTAGCTTTTTCGCCACTGGTGTGAGTCAGGCATACATTTTTACGCGAAGCGGTAATGGTATATCTCGTGAAAGACAAAAGGAAAATGCCCTGCCGTCCATGCTTCGGTGGTTGGCGATGGATGTGGTTGTGATTGTGGAGGAGAGGGAGGCGGGCAGCATTGAGCTCCCAACTATAAAGCCAGCCGCATGGCGCCGCTTGCGATGTGAATTTGCTAAATTATGTACAATTGCCTTGATTGACTTGGAGAGAGAGAACAAAAAATAAAGTGGGTCATCGAGATCTATGCAAGTATTGAACTGGAACTGTATTTGTCCGTGAGATAGTCCCTTGCCTGAGCCGCAGACTCCGGCTTTTGCCGAGGTATAATGATCCGGCCATTCTTGTAGAAACCCAGATTTTCGAGCTCGTATAGAGAATTTTCTGCATTTTTATCGTCAAACTTCCACTCAAACTTCTTGAGCTTTGGGCACCACTCATCAAACTCTACTAGTGTCTTAAGTCCAAACGAGCCTCTCCACACTTTGCATTTGAAGAGCTCCAAGAGCGGTGCCTCACGAGCAAATACTTTCCAATAAGTATTATCATAGAGCCCGATCAGAAACTCGTTGTGGCTGTGGTTGGTGTAAACAAACTCTTTCAGCCGTTTCAGGTTCCTGGGTAACGCTGCGAGATTTGCCGAAGTGCAATATAAACTAGTTAGGATCTCCAGTGACTCCAGGTTTGCTAAGTACTGTGGCAGCTCAGATAAGACGTTTGCATGCATCACTTCCATAAATATCGATCTGAGATTGACAAATGACTGTAGTGCCTTCAGAATATCAGTGCTATCCACATTCTCAATTAATCCTAGTTGTCTGATGTTGTGCGCCGCTCGCTCAGAGAGCAGATAGACAACCCTCGACGGGAACAACCCCAGGAGCCGGTCAATTTTAGTGCTGCCTAGTGTAGCGCAGAAGCCGGCTTCCGATGGAACATTTAAAGGCGAATGCAACCGAATCACTCTAAGATTTTTAAGCCTGGCCAGCAGATAGTTCAGCTCCTCCATCAGAGCCGCATTGCCAATATGGCCCATGCCAATATCCACCAAGTTTGGACAAATGCCAATCAAATCATCGGTTTTGAACCATTCAAACAGCCTATTTCCGGGATATACCAGTGGGTCACTGGAATCACGGACAACTCTCAGGCTACCCACTAGCAAATGGCGGAGATCAGCCGTGACCTGTGGCTCAGTACATGCAACATCCAACTGTTCGAGACACGGGAAGACGACCTTGGGCACCCGTCTACCATTAGTCCCATTGAACGTTTTGCCGTCAACTCGGATCCCCTTTTCACCAAACTTGACATAGAGGTAACGGACATGGCTGCAATAAGCTTCTTCTAGCCTCTGGCAAGACTGGCCAGAGAGATCAGCCAACCGCACACGTTTCCATAGCACTCGCTGGGTCAGATAAAGCCCCATATTGTTGACCAGAGCACATGATAACAGATCTGGGTTGCAGTTTGAACGGTCCAATGTCTCGGAGTTGAACACGTTCATATATTCTATGATCGCTGAGAGCAGTTCGTTAGGAAGAGTCATCTTTTTGAAAGCTTTCATTATAGATTCAACGGAGATGTTTTGCTATATGAATTATCCCGGCGCATACGGCTCTCGGGGCCTATTTGAGAAAGTACTGGCTACTTGGCCATAGCAGGTAGTACTTCCCCACCCCATGCGTTGCCCGCAATATTCCGCTAATCGGGGGCCCACGAACTATCCCTATGGAACAGATAACTCCAATTTCTCATTCTGGAAAGGAAATGACCCGATATCAGCAAGCGACCTATACGACGAATTGTTGATATCTACTATTTCACACCGCTATGGCCCTCCCTCAAAACGACCATACCAATGTCCGCCAAATTTACGACAACATAACAACTATTCTAATTCCTTGAAAGACTATATAAAGTGGGAATACAATTGGAATAACCTTATTATGACCCATTCCATGTGCTGGGCCAATGAGCCGCACGAGCCAAGCCAGCGCCACTTTTAGAATCTTCATAAATAACAGCTTGGCCAAAATAGGAATCATCGATTTAAATACACCGAGGCCACCATGTCTAGCCATATTCAAACTCAGGGGTAAAAAGCCGGTCCCAATGCTTCTTTGAACGCGGCATGTTCGCACGTAGAAAAGCCACAGCATCAAAGAATGGATTTGTATTGCTGAATGCAGGATATACCACTGAAAGACATGGCCACAGCACATTATGCTCATTAATGATATCTTTAACTGGGGCCAAGTCCGTTAGCGGGGTGAAAATAGCCTCTCCGCGGCTGTCGAACCCAACATACCGCCATTCCACTGTTTTCAACCTGCGACAATACCGTCCAAATTCCACCAACGCCTCGATATTGAATTGGCCGTAGCTCAACACCACATTGAAGCATTCCAGATTGGGGCATGCTCGTGCAAACTCTTTCCAGTGCTTATTAGTGGGGAACTGCGGTTTGATCCGTTCCCAGCTGGAATGGTTTGTATATTTGAATGTTGTCAGATTGGGCAGCCCGTTTGCAAGCTGAACAAAATCGCTTGCCTTGCAATGGTCACTCATGCTGATCTCAACATGCCGGAGATTAGGTAGGTATTTCGGTATCATACCCATGATGTAGTTACAACTATGGTCGATCGGCAAAGACAAAGATTTCAATTGAGCAACACTGCTCAAATTCTCCAATGCTTCTTCACCTCGAGCTTGGTTGATGAGCCCCAGATGGCTCAACCCGGAGAACGCCTCACCCGAGCCGTCCATGATTGAACTGATCTGTTCAGGATTCAACAATCCATGATACCTTTCGACGGTCGAATCCGCCACTGCTTCCAAGATTTTGCGTTCAAAGTAGTTTGGAGATTGCAGCTCTAGCACCACTTCTTTGAGATTAGTTTCTCGGATCAGTTGCACAAGCCCCCTAGACTGCATATCCGTATTGGGGTTACCGACTTCGAGTTTTTCCAGGTCCGGGCAGCTCTCAATCACTGTCTCGTGGTCAAAAACCGTGAACAATCTATCATCAGCCACTGACAGCCCCATCCATGAAACCTGCGTTGCATCTGTGTCTCGTAAAACTTTGATCGTGTCCACCAGCAAAAAGTCCATGTCAAGCTCGGGCTCGGGCCGAACACTCATAAAGATATCCAGCTCCTCCAAGCTTGGAAACATAATATTCGAAATGGGACGAGACATTCCATTTGCTATTGAAACCATCACCGGCTCACCGGTCGCATCGACTATCGAGCTTATACCGTCCCGATCTCCAAACTCCACACTGAGCTTTTTCACCAGGTTACCATACAGTGCACATCTTTCATCGCTGAGATTAACAATATGCTGCAACTCCATATGTGACCACAGGATCCGTATCCCTTCTTCAAACCATAGCCTGTTGAGTTGTATGCATGAGAACAATTGAGGCTGCTCAACCGGGGCAAAATGCACAGAATGGCGGACCTGGTGGCAGTATTGTAAAATAATAGACACGATTTCACGGGGTAGGTCCATCGTATTTTGTCTAGAAGAACAAACCAGACTTCCTTTGCAGGCACCGCCGGTCGCCTTGTTATAAGTTCTGTTGCTAGCGCAGTGTCAAACCCCAGGGTTTGTTTTGGTTAGATTAGTGCTCCACCATCTCCCACGACCTGTGAGAGGGGTGCATAAATTATTCAATGCGATTGAGCCTCAAATTGAATTTTTTCTCTATCCGGCTGGTTACCATGAAGAAACAGCCGATGGCCTGAACATTGGCCTGTACAAATCAAGCGGTTTTTCTCTTTCCGAAGCACTTTAGGGAGACAAAATATATGTCAAATATATGTCTGGCGATCGTAACTCTACTGGGGGATATCGACATAAGCAGAAGTCAGCAGCAGCAGCAACAGCTACAGGTATTCAATCTTCAAGTTAAGAAGCAATGATGCATATTCTGCCACAGACATAGTATTAGCTAATAAGCAGGTGAATTAGCATCAGCCGCACATAGAAAGAGCGTACATTTAGTCCTGGAAGTAACTACTAGCACTGCGCGGATCAACCCGCAGCTTCGTCGTTGAAAAAAAAATCTTCTTCTTACTATCATCAATATCGCCACTGCCATAGCTTCTATAGAGCAATGTATCCAATATTCTACTTTAAAAGCTTTTTCGTTGAACCGGGACTTTATCTCCATGGCCACGACACTACCTAGGTGGTCTTGGTAAACGATTCCCGAATATAGACTGCGCTTTGGTTTTGGTAATAAAACGCCGAAACCAAGCGGAGGAAACATTGCAGAAGGCCATACGGCGCGGAATTACTCTACGTTCAACGTCCAATGGCCCTTTGATAATGGTTCACATCTTGGATCTTCGTAAACTCGTTGTCACGTCATGATGGCACCATTGCCGATGCTGTGCCGACAGCACTTTGACTTTGAAGTCAACGGCGAGTGCAACGGTAATTGTGCCTAAATGGACTATAGATAAATCATCGCAACGGTCGCTGTGAGTTGACTTTAGAGCTTTAATCTGACATAATTCACTCATTGATACCTGCAATAACGCAATTTTTATGGGCACCGTTACGGTAAGACTGCCAAGATCAGCTATGCTTATCCTGATTGACGAAAACAGCCGGCGGGGTATTCAACAAGGAATGGTGGAAAATATTTGGCACCAGCAGTCTTGGTATGGCTGATGCTATATTTCGATTACTCCATGCATGCACCAATTTCGTCATTGGAAACTTCTATGGAACGCTTTTTGATCCTAAATCTAACTCTATGTACAGATGCAGTAGAACATCGCAGTGGTGGTCTCATCCCTGAAAGAAACCCACGTCGCCACGGACTTTTCGTCTATCCGATTTGATCTGATCCTGACTGCGGGTTCAAATATAAGGTGCAGACTGTTTCACAGCATGCCACAGCATAAAACGTTCTTCCGTCAATTCGACATATCACGTGAGCTGTCGCCTTTAGTGCATGAGAAGAGCATCGCCCCGGTCAGCCGCCGCTGTTCGGGAGTAAGCTGCGGCTAACGCAGGAAAAATTTTCTGAGACCTCTGACTTTCTTTTTTCATGGCAGTTAAGTTCCGCTAGCTACGGTTTGTTCCTGAGTCGGTATATAAATCAACACCGTTTCCGGTTAATCTGTTTATTAGTTCTGTTGTACTCTACTCTACGACAAAAAATGGGCTTGTTCTTGGGTCGAAAGAACAGCAAAGAGCAGCTGAAGACTCGCGATGACAGCACTGTAGAAGAAGCCTACGATTCCATCAATGGCGATGTATATGACGGGCGGAAGAAGAATGTCGGCGTTCTTAGTGCCATTTTCTTGATTTTCAATCGAATGATTGGTACTGGTATTTTCGCTACTCCATCAGAGATTTTGCAGTTATCCGGATCAGTGGGGCTGTCGCTTTTCATCTGGGCAGCTGGTGCTCTCATCACTGCCTCTGGCCTAATGGTTTACTTGGAGTGGGGATCAGCCATTCCAAAGAACGGTGGTGAAAAGAATTATCTGGAATACTACTTCAGAAAGCCTAAGTTCCTTGCTACTTCCATGTATGCTGCTTACATCTTTTTCGTCGGATGGGCTGCTTCCAATTCGGTGGTGTTTGGTGAGTACATTTTGTACGCAGCTGGACAAGAAGTGAACCGATGGAATCAGCGAGGCATTGGTCTTGCATGTGTAACTTTTTCCTTCTTGATTCACGCATTTGCATTGAAATGGGGTCTTCGATTCCAAAATTTGCTTGGTGTGTTCAAGTTGGTGATCATTGGCATGGTGGTCGTTATTGGATGGGTGGCCCTAGGCGGGGGACTTAACATTCCAAAGACCCATGCTTTTGAAAATGCTTTCGAGCATACTTCTGGCTCTTCCTATGGGGTTGTCAATGCCCTGTATAACGTGATCTGGTCATTTATTGGGTATTCCAACGCCAATTACGCACTTGCTGAAGCCAAGAATCCAAATCGAATTTTAAAGGTTGCAGCTCCATTGGCTCTGCTCTCGGTGGCAGTGCTGTACATGTTTTGTAACATTGCATATTTTTCCGTGGTTCCACGAGAAGAGATCCTTGGATCTGGCCGAATTCTTGCTGCTCAATTCTTCGGTATCGTGATGGGCAAGCATGGCGAAACGGCCTTGTCAGTGTTTGTGGCCTTGAGTGCCTTGGGTAACGTTTTGTCGGTTATCTTCTCACAAGGTCGAATTATTCAAGAATTGGGTCGAGAAGGTGTCTTGCCAGTGTCGAAATTCTTTGCTTCCAATAAGCCGCTCAATGCACCAGCCGCAGGGTTGTTTGAACATTGGGTTATCTGTGTCATTACCATCCTTGCTCCACCTCCAGGAGATGCTTACAACTTCATTCTCAACTTGATTTCATATCCATTGTCAATTGTCAACGCATTTGTGTCGTTTGGTCTGATTGGAATCTATGTTCAGCGGAAAAAGTATCCAGATTGGAACCCACCAATCAGGGCGACTCTTCCTGTGACGGTCTTTTTCTTCTTGTCATCGGTGTACTTGATTATTGCACCATTTGTTCCACCCGATTCACCTAGCCAAAACATTTACGTTTCGCTGCCATATTATTTGCATTGTGTTGTTGGTATTGGCCTCTTCGTGTTGGGTGCGGTCTACTGGGTGATCTGGGCAAGATTGATCCCCAGGTGGGGTGGCTATGAGCTCGATACCAAGCTGGTTGCCGATGCTGACGGGTTTACAAGAAATCAATTGATCCGTCGATTCAAGGACGGTCGAGAAGAAGATTTTCACTATTAATCCAGTCTTCTTGCCATCAAAGTTATGAGGACTTTCAACCCCTGGCTACGTGTTTTTAACGAACGTTACTATTTATTTTCAACAGTATATTACTAACGCTTTTGCATATCTCAACATATTCATGACGTTTTGTTCTGCCTTGTCGCTTAATTCGAGTTCCAAGGCAAATTCGCGAAACTCCGACTGATGCGGAGTCTTTTTTTGTTTATTTTTGCTTACGTATTTTGTATAGAATCTACAACCGCTCAATTGGTGCACCTGTCTATCTCCACTCTTGATTACACATGTCGATGGGGCTAGAATCTGCGGAAACGTTCTAGAGTGATCCATTGATAATCCAAAGGGATGCAACCGATTGTTATCAATTAAATTCATTATTCAGGGTCATTGATGACATTCCGGGGTAGATGCGGGGTCTGGTATCTTAAAATTGAGTTTCAGCACAGCGGCTATCAGGTCGCGTCACGAGCATAGATCTATAGGGCCAAAATAGCCGCACACCTCGAAAGCCGGCGGGGCTTCCCGATCGAGTAGGGCCACCCGCAGATGCGGCTCAGTCGGCGTCCTACGTAAGCTGGGTCCCGCCGGGCTTGCCTCGCCGTTTTTCTCAACGCTTACGCTTTACCCGCCCATATCGCTGCGGGCTAGGGCCGACGTTGGCCGCATCGGCGCCCCTACAAAATTTCTTCAACAGGCGTGGCTCGATCGACATTGACCTGGACCGGTTTTTTTTTGGTTGCTTATCACCTTTTTTTTTTCCCTCTCTATACAACCCCTCCTTCGGTCCATTAGACTATTCGTGCAAAGGCTGCATCTTCAAAAAGCTTATCAACTTGCGGAGTCCTTATTAGATCTGCAATCTCCTAATCCACCTATTTATACCCCGAGGTGTACACATTTTTTCACTGCATCTGCTTTATAGTACAACTTCTCCTACCATCTGGAATGAGTCAAGTCGCACTGCCAGACTACTATTGCACACTAGAAGACCTCGAATAGGATTATTTTTTCTGAGAACTTAACTATGAGCTCCTCGTACGACCATTTGTATGACGAGGATTATATCCCGGGAACGGAACACATCTTGGCCGACGAAGACCGAGCAGCGCAGCTGTGTCGTGGCGAATTGAAACGACGTGGCAATGTCATTTTAATTCCCCAACCTTCAGACTCTCCAAATGACCCGCTGAACTGGAGCTGGTATCGAAAGTACTGGCATTTTTTTCTTCTATTGTTTATCACGGCGTTCACCGCGGCCACTTCGAATGACGCGGGCGCGGCTCAAGAAGGGATGAACGAAGAGCTTGGCATTTCTTGGACCGCAATGAACGTTGCAGCGGGAGTGCTATTCTTGGGAATTGGATATTTTACTCTATTGATGAGTCCGACTGCATTTCTGTATGGACGAAAGATTGGCTATTTGATTTGTATTACTATTGGTTTGGGCGGGGCCGTTTGGTACGCCCGAACCGAAACCACCAGCGACTCGGTATGGAACCAATTGTTTGTTGGTGCTTCAGAATCAGCTGCCGAGGCACAAGTCCAGTTGTCACTCTCAGATCTGTTCTTTCAACATCAATTGGGTTCGGTTTTGGGTTCTTATATTTTGGCCACATCTATCGGTACCTACTTGGGACCCCTGATTGCTGGGTACGTCCAAGAATATATGGGCTGGCGACAAGTACCCTGGCTGGCTGTGTATATTTCAGCTGGGTTTATTGTTGTGTTGCTGTTTACCATGGAAGATACTTATTTCGACCGTGCGGAGGTCCAACAGGCAATTGAGGGATTCAGCGCCGAAAGCTCCAAAGCCAACTCGGTGCGGAGCGGCAAAGAGAAGGCTGCTCCAACCGCAGATGAACTTACAGATGACAAGCAACAGAACGTTGTCGAGCGGGAAGCCAATAATCCGGCTGTTGGCAAATTGCACGGCTACTGGAAACGTATTGCTATTATCACTCCTGCGACTAACTTGGTCGGAACTGGGTTCAAGCAATACATGAAACGATTGTGGCTCACTCTTCGAGTGTTCACATTTCCACCAGTTCTGTACTCAGGACTTCAATGGGGCGCCCAAGATGCTTGGCTGACTTTTTACATGACCACTCAGGATGAAAGTTGGAGTGTCAGCCCTTATAACTACAGCTCTGCCGCTGTTGCTATTATGAATGTTCCAACTTTGATCGGTGCTCTGGTCGGCTGTGTGTACGGTGGGTGGCTTTCAGACAAGTTTGCAATGTACATGGCCCGACGTAATGACGGTATTAGGGAACCAGAAAGCCGGCTGTGGCTCATGATGCTGACTGCAGTCATCTCTCCAGCCGGTATGTTCCTGTTCGGAGTTGGTACCGCCAAGGAGTGGCATTGGGCTGTACCATATGTTGGCCTCGGCTTCATCGGGTTTGGATGGGGTTGTGCTGGTGATTTGAGTATGGCATACTTGATGGACGCATATCCTCAGATGGTTTTGGAAGGTATGGTTGGTGTTTCTGTTATCAATAACAGCATTGGATGCATCTTCACTTTTGCATGCCAACCATGGCTCGATAGTCAAGGCACCAAAAACACTTATATTGCAATCGGTATGCTCGATTTCTTCTTCATTATGCTCACTTTGCCGATGATTTACTTCGGGAAGCGGTGCCGAATCTATACCAAGAGCATGTACGTTCGGTTCCTGGAATCTCGAGATGGTGTCACTAGACCAGACAGCTCGAGTGCAGTTGTATCAACCTAGTTTTTTGTGTATTTTATACTTTTGGATATTTATGAATTTTTTATGTTATTCCCGTTGCAACGAGCGTGGCTGTCGCTAGATCTCTCTGCGCCCTTTTCTTCTTTTTAGCTCGCTACGCACGATATGCTATCCATATCCGCAAGCTGGTCTGGGACGGCTCAGATTCAGTACTCGCCGCCGCACCGGTACTCAGCATACCAAGCTAAGCTCGAGCGAAGCGAGCAAAAAAGAAAGGCCGAGCGCAGCGATATCTGGAACCCGCTGCTCTCGGCCTTTTTTTTTCTGCTCGCTTCGCTCGAGCTTAGCTTGGTATCACCAGGCTAGCCAAGGTCGAGCCGCAGCTCCGAGCCCTTCGCTGCAGCTCGCGTCCGGGCATCTTGATCGACTCCCAACGCTGTCACAAAGTGCGGAACACGTTTCCCCTTTTTTTTCTCTCCCTTCCTAACAACACCGAAGAGTCCCACCATGGAAGTTCTTACTGTATGATTTAATACCGCACCAATATATAAAGCTAACAAGTAACAGAGACTATCGGAGGCATTGGATAGACCTGGGTTCAACTGGAAAGGCGTCATTCTAGGCGTTACAGTCGGACAATATGCTTTCTCCACATATTTGGCATATCGACAATATAAAGTGCTGCAGTTGACAAAGCCAACTCCAGAAATGAAAGGGGTGGTTTCTGACGAAGAATTCAAAAAGACTCAGGAATACGGTCGTGCCAAGAGCCAATTTGGCTTCGTGACTTCGTTCTATAGCCTGGTGCAGAATGTGGCGATTATCAAGTTTAATGCCTTGCCAAAGCTGTATTCTTGGGCTGGTGGGATTTTGGCCACCTGGGCTCCTGCTTGGTTTACTGGTGTGATTCCTCAATCAATTGTTATGTTCTTTGCCATGCAGTTTGCTGCTGATATTATCAACTTGCCGACTTCGCTCTACTCCACGTTTGTTCTTGAAGAAAAGTTTGGATTCAATAAGACGACCGTGAAATTGTTCTTTACTGATATGTTGAAAACAGCCCTATTGTCTGTGTCAATTGGAACCCCGATGATCTGGGCTATGCTCAAGATTATTGATCATTTCGGTAACAAGTTTTTCTTCTATTTGTGGCTCTTCTTCATGGCTTTCCAAGTGGTGGCAATTGCAGTGTTCCCGACATTGATCCAGCCATTGTTCAACAAGGTGACTCCATTGGAAGACGGTGAATTGCGACAGAGCATTTTCAAGTTGGCCAAGCGAGTCAGTTTCCCGTTGGATAAGTTGTTTGTGATTGATGGCTCGAAGCGATCTGGTCATTCGAATGCCTACTTTTATGGTTTGCCATGGTCCAAGCGAATTGTGATTTACGATACCTTGATCGACAAGTCTAGTGTTGAAGAAGTCACTGCTGTGTTGGCACATGAAATTGGCCACTGGTCGTTGTCCCATACTACCAAGATGCTGTTGGTCGCCCAAGCGCATTTGTTTTCTCTGTTTGCACTGTTTTCTGGGTTTATCTATAACAGATCGTTGTATCAATCGTTTGGTTTCTACAAGGAAATGCCAACTTTGGTCGGCTTTTTGCTGTTTAATGACGTTCTTCAACCGCTTGATGCCGTGTTGACCTTCGGTATGAACTTGATGAGCCGAACTTTTGAATACCAAGCCGATGAATATGCCGTCAAGCTGGGCTATGGGCAAGAATTGCAAAAATCATTGATCAGTATTCATGTTGAGAACTTGGGTACTGTCGCTGCTGATTGGCTTTACAGCGCTTATACGCACTCTCATCCCATTCTACCGGAACGATTGCATGCGTTGAAGTTCAAGCAAGCCGATTACGAAGTGCAAGAAAAGAAAGAATTGTAAGATTGGATGGTTAGATTATTTATAATATATAAAACAATTATATGATTGATGCGGAAACCTTTTATACCTGTCACAGTTTGGATTTTCCTTTTCTACTTCACATCCACTAATTCCCCAGCGCTAATAACACATCCCCCATATCCTTTTATACCCTGCTTTATCGATCCTCATTCTATCGTGATACCTTTGAAGCGAGACGTTCGGAAAACATTAAAATGTCCAAGGATGAGAAAGATTCTCACGATAAGCGTACGCCATTTTCCAGCTGGCACACTACTAACACATACCAAACATAGCACTTCGTTCTAGCATGCACGGTACTGGGCAAAATCGTCCGCAAAGCACTGAAGAAAATATAACTACCCGCCCGCGATCTTCATCTATTCGATCAGCCAGTGAGGCTGTTCCCGCCTCAAGCTCGTCTCGACAGCCGTTCACTCGACCACCAACTACCGAACCATTGATCGATATGGACGAAGCATTGGCACGACAACAACGGCATGCTACAGAAAGCCGATCCTACACGAACACCGCTGCTGGTTCAACTGCTGCCCCACCGGGTCGTGGAGGTGATCCAGGAGCCACACCGGCGCCGCAACGGTCACGCGCGGCGTCCATTGCCTCAGCTCACCAAGAAGGGTCCCGGCCGGTTTCTCAAGCCACCACTGCTACTGAAGGTGATACATCCACTCATGGCACTGATCCTCATGGTGTGCCAGAAAACCCGTTGCGTGGAAGCCGGTTCAACATTTTCAAACGAATGGCATTGAAGGTTCGAAACAAGTATGACCAGAAGAAGGAGAAGTTCCGACGGAAACGAGACGGCAATAACGATGATGCCGAAGGGCCGAGCGGACAAGGGGGTGACAGTAGTGCTAATGTTAACAAGGCATAGTGCGTAGTAGTGCCTATATTGCATGTAGTAATTGAATCGTTATACATCTGATGAGCCGCATGGGAGGTGGCATTTTTGGGACAATGCATGTTATTAATTGTAAGCTACTAGTTATAAATAGATGTGTAATTTACTTGGACCGTGAGATCAACCAGCTCAATACCGAGTTGAGGTTGTTTGCTTCTTTGACCGAAATGGAGTAGCAGGTCACGGTCCGGTCAGTAATGCTTTTCAAATCTAGTTCTTGGATCACTCGATCCACTGTCAATGCATTTTCCAAGTCATTTTTATTACCGAGCACAAGAATCGGGATGTCGCTTAAGGATTCCCGAGTGGCGATTTCATGCAATTCTTTTTTGGCCGCTGTTATTGTCGATTGGTCGGCTGCGTCTACCACGAATCTGCATTTTCTGTTAGAGCTTGAGTACTTGAAACATACACAATGGCATTGACGCCTTTACAATATCGTTCCCACATTGATCGGAATCGGGGTTGTCCTCCGAGATCCCAGCTGTTTTATGTTAGTGTCATAGTTCATTGAAATGCACGTACCATTTCAATGTGACGGATCCCATTTTGACCCGTTTCATGGCAAATCCGACGGTCGGTATTGATCTGGACATGTTAGCAGTTGGGGAACAACAAATGGTCTTACTCTGGTGTGAATCCGTCGCCCTGAAACCATGGTTAGTTAGTCATTATCAGCTGTGAACATACCACCAGCACTTTTAGTAATGATGTTTTTCCGGCATTTTGTAGACCTAGCAAGGTGATATCAAGCTGCTCAATTAGTTTTACATTCTGACATCAGGAGATAGTCCGTACCTCTGTCGACCTGTTCAAAACGGTTAGCATCTTCTTCTGTCTGGCACTCTTACCAAAACAACGACAATAGATAGTCGTATAATTGTTTGAACCAGTCCCACGGACCCATTTTTTTGAGTGTTATGCGAGTGCGATGATTGATGAAGCTATGAATGCAAAGCAAGGGGGATATTTGGATCTGTCACTATTAATGGTACCACCCTTCTGGTCGTTATGTATTGTGGAAGAGGAGTCACTGCTGATACAAGGCGGCAAGGAATAGAAATGAAATGTTGTGTTGTTTTGAGGCGTGCGCAGGCGAACGGTTCTCCCAACAACAAGCTGCCGCAGCCTCTCGCCTCTGTTGCACAGCACTATGCAATAAGCAGTGAACACTCCACAATGTCTGAGTGATAGTGCATAGGTCCATCGCCGAGCGCTGGCAGGTGATCCTGATCGTACGGGAGGCTGTGATGTTCGCCCCCGGCTGTGCATTTTGATGCATCCAATGGATACAGCAAGCTAGGTGCAGACTTTCTTTAGAAAGACGAGTAAGATTTCTAGGGCCATAGCAGCTTTTGCGCTTATTAGTGTCGTTGTGTTGTATAGGTGTGCCCTATATCGCATGGACGCACTTTCCCCACAGTGTGGCGCCTTCCAAAAAAGGGCGGCCGACTCACATAACTTCGCACTCACTCCATCTTCTGACAATATAATAAGAGCCTGCATCCGCGAACATAGACTTTTGTTCCAAATCCAAATCCAAACAACAAAACCTGCATTTTTCTTCATTATTACTTGGATTATAGCTGACGAGTTGTCGATATTTCCAGCTAGATGTCTGTTCAGTTTGTCGAACCCGATTTTTCCAAGTATCCTCAACACAAGAACTACAAGAATGGACTCTCAGCATTGTCCAGTTCTACGCCACGAAAAAGCCCAGATCCGCTGGTGGCTTTAGAAGACTCTGACTCGGAGTTGGACAATCTTTGTGGCGATACACTAGACCATACTGCTGCGGCCAAGGAAAAGTACAGTCGGATAATGCGCAATAAGGCTAACATTTCCAGGAACAGAGGATCTTTTTCTAGACGCGTATCATTCGATACTATTGCAAATGTATCTGGCGATTCAGCTGGATGCAGCAATACGTCATCGGCGGCTGGAACGTCGTTCATAAAGGCAAATTTCATGTCCAGCTATTACTCAACGTCGAAGGACAAGGACAAGGAATATTCGTCATATTTTTTAAGTACTCGACATACAGACTATGCACCGACATATGGGAGCAGGACGATATTATGCTCTATGACTTCCAAGGCCTATTCGGATGTTGCGTTGGTGTGGTTGATGGATCATTTGGTTTACGACCATGACGAAATTCTGTTGCTGCGGCTTTACCAAGAGACTGCAGTCGACCCCCAAGCAACAGCATTATACCAACAAGAAGCGAACGAATTAATTGACCGGGCTATTGGTCTGGCTGCCGAACGCGATCTAAAAGTCAATATACAGCTGGAATTAGGAGTGGGCAAAGTGAAGACGGTAGTATACAAAATGTTGGCTCTACATCAACCTTCATTAGTAGTGGTGGGGTCGAGTTCTAAAGTCACCAGAAACTACAAGCGCATGCGATACAGGAAAAACATCTCGAGCTATCTGATTGCCAAAAGCCCTGTGCCAGTTGTGATTGTAAATCCTGAGACAGCCGGCTCAGCATCCACAACGTCAAGAGCTGGCAATGAGTACTTTGCACACATGTCTGCTCTTACAGAGCACGGTATTGATACAAATGAAGCCGCTCTTAAGCCTTTGGACACGGCCACTACCACAGGAACGTCTGCTAGTTGGGAAACAAGCGACGACGACGAACTACTTGGTGAGGACGAAAACGAAGAGCATCATGAACATAACGAAAGTACCGACTTCCCCCACGAAGAAGACGCTTCAGATTCAGACAATGAATACACAACGAAGACTTGCCGAAAGAGCTCATCGTCCTCATCGAATGATGCGGGAGATGAGTTGCCGTCAAAACGCCGGCAGTCATCAATCAAAACATGGATGAACTTTCTGGCGCCAAGCTCGTCGAGACGGTCGTCCTCATCGTCCTCAACCAAAAAAACACGAAGCTGGTCTTTGTCACGATAAATGCTCTGTAATCTTTTATTTAATATGTCTCGATACTAACACATTTGCAATCTCTCGAATCATGATCTCGCGAGCGGCTTGCTGAATATATTATTGAACTATATAGCATAAACCAACCCAAGCTACAGAGATCAAGTTTCAAGGGTCTGGAACGCATTGTTTCTCCAAACCTTAAAACTCAGACATTGGCACCACTAGCTCTGAACCCTTTCTACTCTTTCAAACTTAGAAACCATTGCCAAGCACACTGAATGCCAAACCGGAATCTGGAGTAGCAACACTCGTTCGATATACGCCCTGTTGGGCAATGGTTCCTCAGAGTCCAATTGCTCTTTCGGTCACGGGCACAAGCAATGTCTCGCCGCCTGAGCCTCACTTCTCTGTGACACGTTCATTCAAAGCGATTACACTACAAAATACAATTGGAAAAGAGGCAACAAAACCCAGTCATAAAACTCAATAATATCTAATTGATGATCCGAAAACCACAGATAGATAGATAGACAGACGGCTTTTGGACTCAGCTAGTTGAAGGGCCCCGTGATCAGTAGTCGCGCCCACCAGTACAAAAGCCGCCACCAGTAGCCAATTGGTGTTGGCGGTTTTTGTCCCGACAGCCGGTGACGAGTTTGACCTCGACCGACCACACCCACAAACCTCATCTGTAAATCAGAAAAACAACCATAAAAAATGCTACGAGCCTCGACGCAATTGCGATTGATGACACGATCGATGCACAGCTCACGTGTGTTGATGAACGAAGCCGTGCAGATGCCAAAGCCTAAGCGGAAAGTCGGCGCCTTCCGTGGCGGGTATGTCAGTTGTAAAACCTATCGCTAACTTGATTCTTATAGTCTGCTTGGATTCCTGCTGGGTGCCACTGTTAGCGGATACGGTGCATATTTCTACTTGTTCGACGAGTGGCGGGACGCCAACAATGTCGTGATCACCGACGTGATCTCGCTGCAAGACTCGATCAAAACGTTGGAAAATCATGTCGTCCAACTCGAAGCTAAGGTCAACAAAAAGTAGTGGGACCGTGTCTCAATCCAAAGAGACAGAGACTTCAACAGATTAGTATGTAATAGTATTATGAAGAGGTATTAAAAATAAAAAAAAAATCCCATATCCACCGATGGATCGAATCAAGAACTGGTAGCTCCAACATATTCCCATACTTTCATCACTTCACCATGCACTTCTTTCGGTTCAGACCGAATATTGGTGTTGGTCTCAACAGCAGTAACCACATTCTGCCACAAAGATTTTCGTTCAGAAGGCTTCATTTCGAACAATTCTTCATCCCGGAGCTGCGTTGACGGAATGAACCGTACTGTCAACCCTTTCGTATCATTATCACTAGCACGAGCTCGTTCCACCAACTTGACCAATGCACGTTTCGCCAATTCTTCCACAACCTGCTGCTTCTTTTGCTGGTTCTTGTAGTACCAACCAAACGCCGCCGCAATCATGGACACAATCAAAACATATTCAGCCGGTTCTCGATACTGTTCCAAGGATCCGGCGATGCTTCGCTTGATACGGCATCCGAACGAGAGCTTGGCCAAGGAGGTGGATTGAAGAAGCGTCTTTTTGACTTCGTAAGTGGGTTCAGTGTCGCCAGGTTTCGCGTAACCCTGGACACTTTGGCGAACATAGTCGATCTTGTGCATTCGTTAGCTAAATTCGCGCGCAGGGTACCATCTTCAGAACTTACAATGACTTCTTCTTTGTGATGCAATTCTTTGAGTGCTGATCGCCAAAGATCACCAAATTCCGAATCCGAAATGCTTTTTTGCTTCATGGATTGAAGCTTTTCAAACAAATCGTCCTCGCCCATTGCTGGTGAGCCGCTCGCGTCGCCGCACAACACGTCGGCATGCCGCTCTTGCAAAATACCTAGAGCCTTTCGGGTCAAAATGGCAACCCGTCTTTGCTTTTCGGTATCAGGCGTGCATTTCGGAGCCACAGGGAAGAGGCCACCAGATGAATACCATCGCTCCTTGTACAAAAAGTCTTCATCACACACCGCCTTGAAATGCGGATAACATGTGGCATGTTCTGGGCATGGAACGCAATCTGGTTGCACGCCTTGCAAGAACAATTCCCATGGTGTAGGATGGGAATAATGCGCATTGTCAGATACAAGCCCCACATTGCAATATCCAACTTGAACCCGTTCATGTCTCCACCACGCAGATAGAGTCAAGAAAAGACCAACAGAAATAAGTAGAATCACTCGATTCACCCAAAATGAAATCTCGTTAACTTTCTTTTTGGACTTTTTTATTGGTTGTGGAATTTCCTCTTTTTCGAGTGCTTCAGCTTCATCTTCTTGATCCACCTGTTCATTCAACTTTGTATATGCATCCACAATATCAATTTCCGGTTCAGCACTTTGTACCGTTACATTCCCAACATCAGTTCCTGGTGTAGCGAATTCTTCTTCAACCTTCGACGTGTTGGGCGTCGACGATGGATTCAATTGCCGCGTGAATTCGCTGCTCATCTTCAGTTCAGACAGGTCTGGCATGAAGCTCAGCCGCTTGTTCACCTTTCGTTCGGAAAAGGAATGGTCTTGGAACGGACGTTGCTGGGATTGCATAGGCTGCTGTACTGTTGCCGGCATTGTCTGTCGCTTCTTCTGAATATTTGGGGTATTAAAGTTGGATTCTGGGCTCGAAGAGAATGAGGTGAAATGTCTCATTATCGACCCTGGAGTTTGAGCTTGTTCTTCTACTTGTGGGGCTGGGGCTGGGGCTGGAGCCGGAGCGTCTTCCATAGTGGCATCCACTTCAGGCTTTGGTTCCTTCTTGAGACTCTTCTTGGAGCGCCTCTTAGTTGGAACAATCTTCTTTTCTTCAGCTTCACCTTCAGCGTCAAACGGATGCGGTCTCTTCTTTCGCTTTGGAGTGTTCTCTGCAGACCCGGTCTGGAATACATTTTCACCACTAAACGGACTGCTCTTTTGCTCTCGTTCTTCTTCGTGCTTCTTGGAATCGACTCGAATCACGGATGGGGTGCTGGCTACTGCAGTCGTAGCAGACGAAGCGGTTCCCGCTTCATCAGTTAGCTGAACAATCTGCTTCTTGCTCAATGTTTTACGACTTCGTCGACGCGGTGAAACGGGTTCCGCAGCAGCCTCTTCCACTGGTGGAGCCAGGTCAGGTTTATCCTTCTTTACAGAAACTGCTCGCTTCGTTGGACTGGGTTCAGGCTTCTTCTTGGCTGGGCTTCTCTTGGCCTTGGCTGGCGATTTGGTTGGCGAAACAGATCGCTTTTTCGGTTTGTTAGCTTCTCAAAATTTTATAGACATACAGTTCGACGAGTTGGTTCAGCATCTACAATGCCACGTCCGCTCGGTTCTCCAACTTCAAAGTCGCGTCGGAATGCTTCTTTTTTCGGTACAATTTGGTCTTTGAAAAGTTGCACGTAATCTGCTTTTTTGGCGTTTGACGGGTGATCCACGTCGTGTCGTATGAAAATATTACGCAAATCTGCGATTCGCAGTTTGGAAGGATCAAATCCTGGATGGAATTAGCTTGTACAGGCCAAAAAAAATTTCGTACCCTCATCAAGATACTCTCCGTTGTCCATAGTATCTTGTCACAAAAAAAACTGGTACGAGATTCGGGAATTGTTGTTTGTCCAAAAGGAAGGAAACGCGGGTGTGCTTGTTGGGAGCTTTTTTCTATGAAACCAATAACATTGGCGGTGCGTTGTTGCCACGGTAACCGTGTTGCCCGGGTAACGACCTGCTCTCCGCAACCGACGGAACGCCGTCGGCGATGCACACCACTTTTTCGCGCCGCGTCAGCCTATAATGCGAACACCGTCGGTGATATAAATATTAAACCATCCCCACTCTTTATTGAAAAAACCTGTCTGCAAAAAAAATTTCTTATAAATACCCCATAAAATAGACCCAGACCAGCACCCAATCAATCATGTCTGATAGAGTTAATCGCCGAGATTCGACTCACGTCAGAGATGGCAAGTTCGAACTGAAGCGAGAGGAAACAAACGGCAAGACAATGGAATACATTGATATGTCCACCACTGAGGATGACGAGGAAGATGACCAACCGCATCATACTACTCATTCGTATGCCGACGAAAAGACGATGATGAACGTTGATGCCAAGTATAGAGCTTTGCACAACCAATTCGCGTCTGCTTCGACCTCGCCAACGAACAAAGCCGAGATGGCCCGTCCACCACCACCGCCATTGGATCTTGATGGGACCAAGAACATGGACGGCCATGGTGCCGATTTTGCCCAGCAATATGCTTCTGGTAGCTTTTCCCGACCGGGTGAAGAAGTGGATCCCGCAATGGCCCACGAACTTGCCGGAATGTATGAAAAGGTGAAGCGATGTATTGAGTTGCGACACAAGTACCAGAAGATCTCGCTTCAACGTGAAGAAGACAACCCCAAAAACAAATCGGGATGGAAGATCTATCCTCCACCTCCGACCCCAGCTTGGAAAGATCGTGAATTTGATGCCACTCATACTGGCTATGGATCTGGATCTAAGAAAAAGTACACTGGGGAGAATGGCGTGGGAGAAGATTTCGACTTTGCTCAATGCGAAATGCCAGGACGATCTGATGGTGTGTTTGAGATTGACGACAAGGGTGTTTTCCAGGTGTATGCTAATGAAAGGGCCAAAGAAGAAGGTACTCCGATCGTGGATGTTCCAACAATTCGGGACTTTTACATGGATTTGAATGAGATTGTTGGCATCAGTAGCCAAGGTCCTTCCAAGTCGTTTGCATTCCGACGGTTGGAATATTTGGAAGCCAAGTGGAATCTGTATTCGTTGTTGAATGAGTATCAAGAAACTTCTGACTCCAAAAAGACGCCGCATCGTGATTTCTACAATGTCCGAAAGGTCGATACCCATATTCACCATTCTGCGTCTATGAATCAAAAGCATTTGCTGCGATTCATCAAGTACAAGATGAAGAAGAATCCAAATGAGACTGTCATTTTCCGTGACCAACATTTGTTGACTCTGTCTGAAGTGTTTGAATCCTTGAACCTGAGTGCTTATGACTTGAGTATCGACACTTTGGACATGCATGCACACAAGGACACGTTCCACCGTTTCGACAAGTTCAACTTGAAGTACAACCCGATTGGCGAGTCGCGATTGCGGGAGATCTTCTTGAAAACTGACAACTATATCAAGGGTCGGTATTTGGCCGAGTTGACCAAAGAAGTGGTCGAGGATTTGGAGCAATCCAAGTATCAAATGGCGGAATACCGAATCTCGATTTACGGTCGAGACCCAGATGAATGGGACAAGCTAGCTGCTTGGATTGTTGACAACAAGTTGGTGAGTCCAAATGTGCGATGGTTGATCCAAGTTCCACGGTTGTACGACATCTACAAGAAGGGTGGTATTGTCGAAAGCTTTGATCAGGTTGTTTCCAATCTGTTCAAGCCATTGTTTGAGGTTACTCAAGATCCATCTTCTCACCCAAAGCTTCATGTCATGTTGCAAAGAGTGGTTGGGTTTGATTCGGTTGATGATGAATCCAAGGCTGATCGAATCATGCATCGAAAGTTCCCCACTCCGAAGTATTGGGATTCTCCACAGAACCCGCCTTATTCGTACTATTTGTACTACATTTACTCGAACCTGTGCTCGTTGAACAACTGGCGAGCCTCTCGAGGCTTCAACACCTTTGTTTTCCGACCACACTGTGGTGAGGCCGGCGACCCAGAGCATTTGGTTGCGGCGTTTTTGGCTGCTCAAGGTATCAACCACGGTATCTTGTTGCGAAAGGTACCATTTATCCAGTATTTGTACTACTTGGACCAAGTAGGAATGGCCATGTCGCCATTGAGCAACAATGCTCTGTTCTTGACCTACGACAAGAACCCATTCCACTCGTACTTCAAGCGTGGGTTGAATGTGTCGTTGAGTACAGACGATCCATTGCAATTCTCCTACACTCGAGAACCATTGATCGAAGAGTATTCAGTTGCGGCCCAAATTTACAAACTCAGTGCTGTTGATATGTGCGAATTGGCTCGAAACTCAGTCTTGCAATCCGGATTTGAATCTGAAGTCAAGCGACACTGGCTGGGAAAGAACTACACTACCCCGGGCCCAGATGGAAATGCTGTTGAAAAGACGAATGTCCCGAATGTGCGGCTGTCGTATCGAAACGAAACCCTGCTGCATGAATGGGGACTGATGGGCCAGTACACTGGTGAATTGGACGACTTGACTGTCACCAAGGAGTTGCAAAACTTGAATGTTACCAAGTAAATATCGATTATTTTTGTATATGGTGTAATATATAATTAAATTTTTTTTTTGTTTTAGCTCGCCTCGCTCGGAATTTAGCGAACTCCATGCATCCGTTCAGTTCACACACAGAATATTTTGGTGCGGCTCGCTGGGGATCGGTGGGGCTGGGTTTGCGGGAGCCAACCCTGCAACCTGGTGACTGTCAAAGCACACATTGTAGCAAGAACATCGGAAAACGTAATACGACAGCACGATCTATATATATATATAGTCTACGTACACAGGTGTACGTACGGTAGTTGTGGGGGGAAGGGTACTTGACTTGGGATCTCACGACCGGACCCTTGCTCGAGATCGCCGGGCCATAATGCGATCGATCGAACAGGGCTGCCAGGCTTCGCCACGAACAGATCCATGACCACGAGCGCGTTAGATTGAGCGGCAACGGTGCAAGCCGATCACTGTTAGATCTCGCTGTGCCAGATTCTGAAAATTGTATATAAAGCCAGTGGATATCCTGACATTCTTCTTATTCCCTTTCAAATCAATATATCCAAGTCACTCCTTTCTTTCAGTCACTCCTTTATTCAAAATGAAATTCTCTATTCTGGCTCTAGCTACCACTGCTCTTGCTGCTTTCAATGACAGACGAGACTGGGCTTCATCTCATGCATCCGGCACCATTCACTGCACTTCGTCTATGAAGGTTTGCACAGTGGCGTGTGGACAGGACCTAAACGAAGCATGCACTTTCTCCATCATGACTGGATCTACTGTGGACAGCTATCCATCTGCTGCCCACGGCATGAAACTGTCATGTAAGAATGGCGAATGCTCGCTTGAATGCGGTGCCGGCACGCAGTGCACTCTTGGCCAACCCAAGCAGTTCCTGGCCCACCAGACTGTCAAGTATTCGTCACCTAACGTGCAGAGACGAGACACAACTGTCACCAATGGTGATAATGGCGGTGTCGCTGGCAATGGTGGAAACGGTGGAAATGGCGGAAATGGCCTGTTGATCGGCGGTAATGGGGGTGAAGGTGGTGAGGGCGGAAACGCTGGTGGCTCTGGCGGACAAAACAATACTGAAAATGGCAACAGCTCGGGGACTTCTGACGGCGGGGCTCTAGATGATGTTGTTAACGGCCTTGTCGGTTTGGTCGACTCGATCTTGTAGGACCTCCCATATCTTATTTATATCTTATTTTTAGTTGCTCAGTAATATGCGTTGTTTCTCTCAATCGTTGCGGTCGTTGCTACTGGGTATAAAAGCCCAATTAGGTCCACATCGGATCCGTCCGTCCCCCACCATTTTTCGTTCGATCTTACTAAACACAATGGTTGCACCAATTATCTACTCGTATGCTGAATCGGCAGACGTTGCCAAGAACCTGGCTCAACACATTATTCGAATCCAAAACGACTCGCTGCTCGGCAAGCTGAATGGCCGGTTCAATGTCGCCGTTTCGGGGGGATCTCTGGTCAAGACACTGCGAATTGGACTCAAGGACCGAGATGACGTCCAATGGGACAAGTGGAGCATCTTTTTTGCTGACGAGCGTCTCGTGCCATTGGATCATGAAGACTCCAACTATGGGCTGTTGAAGAAGGAACTGCTCGATCACTTGTCTGGACCACAACCAAAGGTCTACACTATTGACGAGTCCACGCTGGAAGATGCTTCCAAAGAAGCTGATCAATATGCCAAATTGTTGAACAATGCTGGCGATGGTCCAGTGCCAGTGTTGGATCTGATGCTTCTTGGATGCGGTCCAGACGGCCATACCTGCTCCCTGTTCCCTGGTCATGATCTTCTCAACGAGCACTCAAAGACTGTTGCGTTCATCGAAGACTCACCGAAGCCACCACCACGACGAATCACTGTCACTTTCCCAATCATCAAGGCTGCTAAACATGTCACATTTGTCGCTGAGGGTGCCGGCAAGGCACCGGTTCTCAAGGATGTGTTTGAACATCCAGAAAAGGGTTTGCCGTCGTCCACCGTTAATCAAATCGCCAAACGATGCACATGGTTCGTCAATGACGCTGCTATCAAGGGAGTCAATGTCACTCCATCAAAATTCTAGATTAACTAAAACGAATAAATATCTATGTTATGTTAGAAATGGCTATAGCCGATCCAAATGTTTCAATGCTTGGGATATGCTGCCAACGTCCACCTTCCCGCTATCAGCATCCAATAACGACACAATCTCACCCAAATCCGCCTGATCAAACTTGTTATGCCTCGACAAAGTGTTGTATGCATCTGAACATGTAATGCTGGCCAGGAACCGCGAGGCCGGTTTCACCACCGACTTGGAATTCAGGCTCGTGCAAAACAGAGTCCTCATAGGACTCGACTGGCATACTGTGCACGAGCCCGGCGCAAACGTTGGTTCTTGCGCCGCTGGTTGAGTGTCTCGACATAGGCACGGTGTATCCTTAGAGCAGAATCCACACGAGCTCTCTTGTGGAATCTCCGAACTTGGTTTGTTGCTGTTGGCATACTCTGCCGTAAAGTCCTTGATGCCACTGTCTTCGTGCATCTTCTGTACCTCGTCTTGGCCATGGCCATGGCCACGACTATGACCATGACCATGACCGTGACTATGGCCATGATGACTATGGCTGTTGTGCGAATGACCTCCCTGTACGAGCCGCTTGAGCCGTTTCATCGGGGTATTGCCAGTTTTCGCACGTTTGGGCAGAGGCACAGCCTCAACCGGCTCAAAGTTCTCAAAACTCATAATAGGCTCGTTTGTCATATTCAAGTTTTTTGGCTTGATGCCCAAATCGTCGCACATGCATCCACCTCCTTCGTCACATAATCCACAGTCCTGACCCTCTAGATCCACCTCGTCTATTTTAGGCTTCTGCCTGTCACTTTTATCACCGTGCTTGGCCTGCTGAAGCTCCGCTTCCAACCGCTTGACCATCTGCTCCATATCTTGAGCCCGTTGCTGCGCCTGTTGTAATGCACCCTTCTCCGTTGCTGTTGCTGCCGTCGTAGACATCGTCCCTGTCGTCGTCGTCGTCTTGACTGAAGGTTTCCGCCCGGGCTTGGGCCGTGCCGGCACCTTCCACGACTTGGACGCACTGACCTTGATCACTTTGGCATTTGCGTCCTTGGGGAGGATCTGTGTCCGTGGCGCTATCGCCGGCTTTGTCATGATGTTCTTGTCGATGTGATGAGGCGTTGCGATTTTGTCCAGGCGTTGGGATTTATCGCAACGCATGCACGCACGCGGCTCATTCTTCATAATCCGAGTACATTCATTTCATTTCATGGGGTTTAAAGAATATATTTCGAAAAATAAAATATCAACGTTTTAAAGAAGTATAATCCCTATTCAAAAAAAAATTGTCCTGGTGAAAATGCACCAAACGATGGAAGTAAGAAATATAAGATTTTTTTGTCCACAAATATCAAGTCCAAGCAAAAAGAGAAAAAAAAAAAAGAATAAAAATCTCAACAGAAAGAAGAGTTATGATGGGACCCGGTCTAACCAGAATAGTACTAGTATCGTTGATCGATGTCCATGGTGATGCAAGAGCCTTGAGGATGAGGCTTTGACCGGACGCTTGAGCGACAGCCTCTCCAAAACCTGAGCTACTTTGGCGGCCTTTTATAACATTTCCTTAACCGTATCCAGTCCTAGGGACGCCAACAAGGGGGTGAGCGGAGACGGCACTGATCCGCAAACCTTACTGCTAAATACCACTGCAAGCGTTCATTTGCATGTATGCGGTGTCCAATCATCTGACAGTACTAGGCAGCTTACTAAATGGAAGCTGGTGGAACTGCAGGGTTTTAGCTTTTTAGTTTCAGTGACGATCGTTGCTATCCGGACGGAAGGGACAATGCTGCGGCTCGCTATATTATAGTGGTGACATCAGCAGTAGGTCCAGACTGTGGCGCAGAATCTTCTTGTGAGAACTATCCCGACCGCTCGTTAACTATCTAGCTAATCCCACATCCCATTCAAGCAGTGTTAGGTCGTCTGAATGATACGAAGCCGCCATAAGGTTTGGCCGGGTCGGGTCAAGGTTGCCTCCGATCTGGTGACCGCGGGGTGAGCGGGGTTAAACTCACGAGCAAGACAACTGGACAATATTATCTCCAAGCTTGTGGGTCTTTGAAACCATGCTCATTCCTACTCCCTCTATACACATCCTATAGGGGAAAGAAGGGGAGAACTCAAATTGGAGCAGACAGGTACCAGGGCCAAGGTGCACGCCAACCGCAGCCGCACGTACTAAAGAGCCGCCGCACGGCAGGAACAAAAATATTAATAATTAGAGCTAGATATCAAACAATAAAAGCAAAAACACATCGCGAAAGTATTACAAGTGAAGGGCTGGTACCAGCACTTCGTAAGGCATGGTGACGCATCTGGCGTCGTGCTGGTTCTTTTCGACATGCAAGACAATCGAGAGGGAGTCTGGTGCGTCCGGGTATTCTGGCTCTGAGTTTGCTGTAGGCAACGATATATCAGAATTGGATTTAGGGTTCCAGGCTGGGCCAGCCCGTCGAGGGGTGCCTTTGGCTTGTTCACCTTGTTGCACAATGCTGCACCAATTTCGACGCGGCAACAGCCGGTTGTTGTGTCGCTTGGTGCTGTTGACATCGTGGCTGAAAATCTTGACCATGTCTTCATCAACATCATTGGAGAAATGGTGGACTTTGTTTCGCTTGTTCAAGAAATCCGCCATCTTGTCTGGAGGAGGTGTGTTGACAATTGCGGACGAGACAATGTTGAATAGCAAGTTCGGATCCTTTTCCGGGGCAAGTTGATGCTTGCTGTAGAACCGTCCAATCCCAGCCAAGTGCACATCTCCAGAGAGAACAGTGATTCTTACAGACAGTTCCTTTGCCAGTTGAAACAAGTCTTTGCATAGCTGGTTTCGTTCTTTCTTGTGGTGCTTGGCGCACCAGTGATCGTCCAAATCGTCCAAAATCTCGACAGCTCCGTCGAATTGGTTCAACAGCCCACCAAACATGCCGTGCTTAGCGAGGGATTTGACAGGGTCCATCAGTCGACTTGTCAACAAGTTTTCAAGCCACACAAGCCGCGGATACGCCATCGGCACTCCAAGCATCAGCAAGACATGTTTGATCTCGCCGTTGCTTTCACCTACTTCCTTCTTCAATCGATCATACATTTGCTTGTAGCTGGATTGTTGCACGATGTCCATTTTGGTTCGTTCGGTCCGGCAATCAAGCCCGTAAAACGCCACACCTTTGCCTAGTCGAGAGTACACTGATCTAGCCTTTTGAGTGATATATGGCCCGATTTTATTCCCGATGACCCAGCTAGGGTCATCGGTGGGTTCATCCAGACCAGTCTGGTGCTGGAACAATAGATAGTACTTGAACGCAACATTACCGATTCCCTTGAAGATGGGTGCGTTCATGGTACGTTCACTGTAACTGCCAAACCCATCAATAATATCGTGATCGTCATAAATATTCACCATTGGAATATGAGCCATGGCTCTAGGCAAGTCTGGCTGCAGCGTTTGTCCGAGAGGACCTTTCCAATACCCGGCGCCAAACCATGCCATGTAGTGCCACAAAAAGAACGTCGACATGTCCTTTTCGGCAGCATCATCAAACTTCATCTGATGTTTCCTGATGGGGTTGTGTTCATTGACCCACGTTTTGACAGTAGGACAATTGGTTTTAATACTATCACAGTAAATCTGATCGCCCCCGCCAAGCATGACATGGTAATGGGTTTGTTCGTGATGGTTCATAAAGTCTTCCCACAGTTGACTCTTGAATTCTTTTGGATTAACACCCAAAGAAAACCCGTTACACGAGTTGAACATGGTATTCATGCTCTGTTCAATTGCTGGAACATAGAACGCATATGCATTCTCACTGTCTCCGTTGATATAGTAACTGACACATTGTTCCTGGTCTACCATTCTCAAATCTAACGGAAATCGCCAGAACGACACACCTTCCTCAGCATGGAACTTGACCGCTTCAACATTATACGCTTCGCCGGCAATTCCCAAGGTCACCACGGGGGTTTTGCTATAATCTGAGGTACTATCCTTGGTGACAATCATCATGGTCCCTCGCCACGCGTCAGGGGATCTGTCTCGCATCCCCAGATACCGCAACAATGGACCACATTTGATATCAATTGCTGGAGTGCCTCGAGCTAGTCCTTGGTTAGCTTTTGGTCGTTTCGTTCATAAACATACGCGTCGTTTCTGGCAATACAATGTCTGGCTCTTGGGCGGCTCCAGTTGCTGATCCATGGGAAGTGGCACCAGTGCTGTTGGTTTGAGCCTGAGTCGAAGGGTTCGACGACGATGACGAAGGCTGGTAGTTAGTTTTAATAGCAACAAAAAATACATACAGGATTGTTGACTGCAGCTGCTTCACTCATCTTGGTTGCTGAAAAATTGGAATTCAGGAGAGAGATGGGAGTGCGATGAGGTTGTGGCCTGTCCAACCAGAAAATTGCAATAACAAACCGTCGGCGTTCCTGTGGAGGATCTGCTCATGAAAACCATAAAAATAGATCGCCCTGACCGTGAGGGGTTCTGCTGTGTTTCGGTGTTTGCTTTGCCCCTTTTCCGCTGAATCTTTCTCCTCCTGCAAAACAAGCAACCAAAAAGCTTTAACGGCATCCATCCACCAATTGATGCTTCATGGTTCTGCCTTGGCAGGGGAGCGGCGCGCTGAGTCGACCGCCAATGTTTGCTTATGACTGGATCGTGGTTTTGCGCGCCACGTCGTGCCATCATTGAATCTCAGATTCAATCCAAGGGGTTCTGCCCCTGGATGCAGTTTTGTGCAGCTATCTCAAGCTGTGGCTGCGGCTCTGACAGCATTGACGGGCGTCTGACATAATTCGGCCCTGGGGATGCAGTAGCCAACACACCATTGGGCAATCGATATATCTAACGTAAAAGATCACCTGGAATCTCTTGGGCGCGGTAAATATTGTCGATTTTTTTCTTATGCTGGCCATTGGTGCGGCGAAAACGCCGCATGAGGCAAATGTGGCATGAACCAACAATGCGGTCCCAACCAGAACCTCCTATCGTGCTTTTCGCGATAAATGCCTATTTATATAAATTTCTCTACCCTTGCCACTTTCCTTGCAGGAATGCTTACGATGTGGCTCGTAGGCTCAATGCTACTTCTCACGCATGCGAAACGACAGTTGTATAGACCTGTGAGTATAACGAATGGAATTGAGACAGCCGAATTGGATCCTCTGCAGCGGCCAAATGGTAAATGACCCATTGGCCCGTCAGTTACCGACCCGCCGACTGGCTGGCTGGTGTCGTCAGCGCAGCACAGCGTTTAATCAATCGCCGCAGAGGCTTTTCACTTGAAATACCCGCAAAACCCTGTATGATACAGTACTTGATAGGATAAAGTTTACAACGATATTGTATCATGGTGAAGTGCCCTGGTTGCAATGTACTCACCGATACGCCACCAGGTCGGCATGAGGATACTCCCGTCCCGAGACCCGGCGCAGCCGTTTTTTGTCAAGGTCGGTGCGGTGCCACCGGGCAATTTCTCGTCCGCTTGTTACACATCCACATCGTGATCTGATCTATGGGTATGCAATAGCACCCCCAGAAGCACATGATATGCTAACTCAAGAACCCCAGGAATCGCACTATGGCTAATGCCTAAACAAGGCAGCCCGCTTTTCGACGCTTTACAGGCGACCATTGACGGGCTGCGACCGCTGTTTGACGATGCCGACAGTTTCCAACCGCATATCACCATCACAAGCGGCATTGAAATACAGACGAATTCGCAAGTACAGTGGATTCTGGACCGAGCGCAGGTAGCCTGCAAAGCTGTGCCACATATCACTGTGCAGTTTGAAACGCTCCAATATGGATCGAACTTCACGCAAAAAATTTATTTCAAATGCCACAAGCAGCCGGAACTGATGAGCCTGGCCCAGATTTGCAGAGAAGAGTTTGTATCACTACCGCGACGACAGGCCCAGCAGAAAAACCTGAACGCATTGCCACTGGAGGAGAAGGAACGGCTGGAGAATGACGCAGCGGCGGAGGCTCACGATTGGGCCATGAACGACTTTTCGCCACATCTCTCGCTGGTGTACTCCAAAGCATATCCTATTGAGGAGTCGATGCGATCAACGGTGGAACGCAGACTGGCTGACGTATTTGGTGACGATTTCGACAATAGAGGCATTGGATGGACCGGAGGACGGCTGGCCCTGATGGTGTGCGAGGGTCCCGTGGACGAATGGCAGCTCCTTGGCTATCGAGACATCCAATAGTTTCTCAGACTCTTTCATTCTTTTGTAACATGTACTAACTCTATTATCTATATATATATTTTTCAGAGAACTAGGCAGTCCACAATCGAGCAGTGCCATCAGCCCCGGCACTGAACAACCATGCTTCTTTTGGATGCCATTGCACCTGGAGAATCCCCAAACTGCTCTTCACTTCGTGACCCTTAAGCACCTTAAGTGGCACCAGCAACGGGTTTTTCATCAAGTCGTCATATACCGCACCATGGAACACATTGATCTGTCCGTCATCAGCAGCACTGCAAAACAATGGTAGTTGTTTGTGGAACGATACATCTCGAACAGCTTTTTCATGGTATCGCATGGTCTTGTATGGCTTGGTACCCAGGTCCATATCATGCCAAGTCATTCTCTTATCGTGAGACGAAGTAATGACGTTGTCACCCTGAGGATGAATGTCAAACGATGACATCCATCGAACACCCGGCATGAGCCGCTTGGCGAGGGTCTGGGCAGCCAGATCGTAGATTCGCACGTATCGCTGCGTAGCGACATACAAATGCGGTCGGAATGGATGGAACATGGCGTCTTGGACAATACCCTTGCTCTTTCGGAATGGTGACTGTGTAGTGTGCTTCGACAGCTGGTGGATGAGCACCGACGAGTTAGCCCCTTGCGGCGCAACCGTGACAAAGTAGTCACCACGTCGATGCCAAGACAGCTTCTTAACAGTCTTTTGACATCGAACAACAGCTCCAACACCGTTATCACGCAGCTTTGGCGCAGCAGTGGTCCATTTGGCATATGTCTTCTTCTTGGTTGGAAGCTCATCGTCCGATTCCGCATCCGATGCGGCGTCAACATTGGTATTGCTGGTCGCTTCATTGCCACCAGTAGCATAACCCCAACCAGCTTCAATCGCTTCTCGGCCAGAGTTTTCAATATCGATATCAAATACCGGTGGAACAATCAAATAGACATTCTCGCCAGCACTGACGGCAAGAACACCATTGCCTTGAGGGTTCCATGCAACTGCTTCAACATGATCTTCACTAGTATCTCGTTCCTCCTCTTCTTCGGTATATGCATCATATTTCAAAACATCCAATCGCCACAACTCTCGACCAGTGAGGACTTCCCACACTCGAACAGACCCATCGTCACTACCGGTTGCAAGGAACAGGCCAGTCGGGTCAACGCTCAAAGTGCGCACTCGGCCCTGATGACCTCGGAAAATGGTAGAGCATTTGATTGGGAAAGGCCGCAGGTCCTTTGGTGATGGGAGATCTGGAATCAACGAATCTGGGTCAATGTTGAGTTTCTTGTGTCGGATTCGAGGAGCCAAGTACAGATCAAGAGACCGTTCAAACCGTTCTCGAACGCTGTTGGAATACCCAGGAACCTTTCGCAAAGACCCGTACTTCTTAGGCAAAAAGTTTCGTTCTCTGTCATCTGGATGAGCATTTTCCCAGGCGGCCTGCTCTTCTTCATCCAGGAGGTACTCTTCTGGTGGGTTATAAGACTCTTCGTTAGTGGGTGGGGGCAACTTTGGAGCTCGCAAAGTCATGATATGATCAGGCTTCTCTTCGGCATTGTCTGCCCAAACATCGTAGTATATAACTTCTGGTTCTTTTGGCTTGTTTGGTACAATTCGACCCTCACGAATAGCTCGCACAATCTTCATCACTCGCTTGGCTTCATGCTTGGATGGAACAAATCGTCGCTTTGGTTCCGGAGCCGCAGACAACGGCATCACCTCGGTCTCTCGACTGAACCATTCGATAGTCGGTTCATATGGATTCACAGATTCATCCGGGTTTTCACCCTTTTGAATCTTCTTGATCAAATCCAACTCTTCTTCAGTCAAGTTTAGTCCCTTGCCTGTGCCCTTATCCAACAGCCCGGTCCATCCTTCCGGTAGATCGATGCTTTCCAACAACGAATCCAAGGCGGATCCAGTAGCTGGTCGCATGATCCGTTTACCATCAATATCGTAACCAATATGTGGCATTTGCTCATATGCACTCAATGGAATATTGCCAATGGTATTGCTCTCTTCTCGGTCACTGTCGTCAGAGTCGTATACCGGATCAATCTCTGGCCGAATAGCTCGAGGTTTGCCATCCGCACCGGTGACATATGTAGTGTCTGACTCGCTATCACTGTCATCTCGTACCTTGATATTTTCCAGATCCTTCAAGAAACGAGGATCAGCTTCATCATCGGTACTAAACTCCAGCCCAGAATCGCCCTCATCTTCGTCTTCTTCGTCTTCTTCCCCGATTAGCTCGTCCAACTCGCTATCGCTGGAGTCCTGTTCTTCGATTGAAGGGACAGCAAGATCGTCTGCCTCCTCCCGATCACTGCGATCCTCTTCTAATTGCCGTTTTGTGGTGGTTTTGGCCATTGATAAATGAAGGCTTTGCAAAAAAAATGTATCAAAGGTGAAAAATAAAAAAAATAAAAAAAAAATTTGCCGCACCGAAACTTTGTGCACGCACACACGCTCCCGTCCATCATCACATAAACACGATGAACAGCCAAAACAGAGCCGAAAGTGGAGTTCGGAACCAAGAGGCTACAGTATATGTCGGAAACATAGACGAACAGACCGATGAAACTCTGCTATATCAACTAATGATCCAGGCCGGACCGGTAGTGGCAGTGGTAATGCCAAAGGACAAAATCTCACTGGACCATCAAGGGTTTGGGTTTGTCGAGTACCAGCAAGTCAAAGATGCCGACTATTCAGTGAAGCTACTCAACAATATCAAACTGTTTGGAAAACAATTGCGTATAAACAAAGCAACTACCGCCCAACCGGGCGACGAACTGTCGGTTGGTGCCGAGCTGTTTGTAGGCAATCTGGATCCATTGGTTGACGAGAATTTACTGGAATCAACGTTTTCCACATTTGGAGGATTGTTGAAGACATCAATTGCACGTGATGATACTGGAGCTAGTAAGGGACATGGGTTTGTTTCATACGATTCCTTTGAAGCCGCCGATCGAGCTATTGAAGCAATGAACAACCAATTCTTGATGAACAAACATTGCAAAGTCACATATGCTCTCAAGCAAAATGGCAAAGAGAAACACGGTGACCAGGTCGAACGGGCATTGGCCGGCCATGCCAAAAGACGAGGAACTGGAGCAATCAAGAATCGTTAGTTTGTTTTTGTCGTTTCCACGGTATTCTTATTTTGCTCGCTACACTCTCTTTTGCTCACTACTCTCGATATTAAGCTATTTTGCAATATCTATAGGGCTAGAGGGCAAGCAGCTCCAGCTGAGTCGATTGGTACGCTCCGCTCGGGTGTTGCAGAGTAGCTGTAGACACAGTTAGAGAGACGGAGAGAGCGCGAGCCGCACCAGTTGAATCAGATATTCACACTCTCTTTCTATATATGTATGTATGCTCTACAGCTGCAAATAGAATTGAACCAGGAATATCACCGAGCGAATCGAGCAAAGAAAAATGCCGAGCGGAGCGAGCAAAGAAAAATACCGAGCGTAGCGAGCAAAAACATAGATTTCGATTCACCTACACTACTACAGCACACCACCAGGGGTGCCGGACACTACTACACCTTGGCCCTGATAATGGTCATGTTTGTTTTTGGCGCCTTCCATATGCCTGAGCATGAAGACTGGCTTTTTGCCGGCATCTTGAAGCTCTTTGAAAATGATGAGAGGCTTTTCATCCAAGCCCAGCAGGCGCTCCTGGTCGCCATAACACACCAACAAGGCATATTCTCTCCAGTCTCCTGTAATTTTGTATTTCCGTAATGCAGCAGGTAACACTTTCCAGCAAGGATCATCCATTGTGACTCGGAACGATTTGAACGGCTCAGATGGTGATTGGGTTTGTGTGGAGGTGATGCTCGCCGCACTTGATTGGACCTTTTCTGTCGAGGTCATTGTTCGGTCGCGGTCTCGAGGTTTGTACGTTGATGATGAAGAGTCATTGTTGAACCAATCTGGTGTTCCTGTGGTAGGAGATCTAGCAGACATTGGCAGGTTTGTTAATGACGTTTTTGTGATGATCTTCTTAATGCCCGGGCTTGGTGCTGGGGGATTCGGGTCTCTTGGGGTTAGTAATGATGATGCTGAAGAATATCCACCACCGCTTATACTATTGCCATTGAGTGGACCTGCTGCCGTGCTTTGAATGCCGGCCGTAGGTGGTGGACTGCCCAGCGTTGATGATAGTGTGGGCGAGGTGCTGGCATGCGGTTGCAGCACTGCTGGATGAAGATTGTTATGAGGAGATGCCAGATCTGGAGTTGGCAGTGGCTTGTTTTCTTTGGCCATCCGAAATATAGGTAGCAGATCCTGTCGCATTTTGGCAAAGTTGTCCATCAACTTGCGGATCTCATTTTCGGCAAGGCCCATACGTTCATCCCGAACCCCGAAACTGTGCACAATCTGTCCATCCACAGACATATTCTGCTTCATACCTTTGCTCTCTAGAACCGTAGGAGGAATATAATGGTCGCCATCCACTTGCACTTTCTGTGAAATAATCAGTTCGTAGACTGCCTTCAAGATGCGTAGCCGGTGTCCCACTGAATGTACCCCCACTTCACCCAGGTCTGTCTGGTCCAGATGTACCAATACATCTCCCGTTATATTGTTTTCTATCTTCTGTTAGTATCTCAACTATCCATAAAGTCATACCTGTAAATTGATGGGAATACAACCCCAGGCCAAGCTGGGATATCCATTTCGACACCCTGTCCGCTTCCCACTCCAACACACTCGTACTGAACTCATCCATCTTTTATTGGAAGACTATGCAGGCGAAACTTATTAATTTCAGGAAAATGTACAACAGGCTAACCAAAAAATGTCAGCCAGCTGAACAGAAAGATTCCAATGGTGAAAGTTCAGTGCCAACGTTCTCCCAAACTCCTGAGCAGTTAGGGGGAGCAGGAGCAGCCCGCGCCCCATCTCCGCTGATTAAAATATTTGGCCTGGATAAGCTCAAGATTCAATGATCAATTTATTGATATTGATATCTGAGACGAAGATGCAGGGTTTAAACCAAGAGGCATGGCCAAATAGCAGAATGTACAGTCTATTATGTTCTAATCCTATCACGGCTTTTTGGACTTTTATTTCGAGTGCTTGCCGATTTTGACATGCACGTTGAGCCGTCCCACTGAGCTCCATACCGTTGATTCAAGCTTGATTGGCAATTTCTTGCCATATAAGCATTGATCCACCAACCACATTCCAACTAAAAACCCATCGCGGTCCAGAGTTCCGTCTTGATTACGATCAACAAGGTTCCAGATGCGCTCTAATGTGCCTTCAGGGAGCCGCGACCGGCGCCATAGATCTCGTACTACAAGACCATGAACGTTGTCATTGGAGTCAAAACGAACATTGACCATGTATCGTACGTGGATCCCTTTATTGGTCGCCCACAGCCCTTCATAGCGTTTCTTCTCGCCCTCAGTCAACGCCACGGCATGTGAATGATGCTTCCAAGGTTTGTCTTCGTTGAATGCGGGCTTTTTGTGCTCCTTTCGCATGGTCGTTTTCTTCAGCGTCGGCACCTGAACAGCCCCATCATAAGGCGGCTTGCTGCTGGCGCCCTTGTTCTTATGCAAAAGTTTGAAAAATCCGCCCTGCTTCGACTTGGAATACGATCCGGTAGGAGCATTGACGGGTGTGTTGACACTGGTCGTGGCGTTGGGAACCAGCAGATTCGCCTTGAGTGCGGCTCGGATCTCGGGACGATCGTCCATGCTCCGACGCATCGACAAGTTCGGAGTTGAAGATCGATGTTTCAGACTGGGAACCGCGAGAGCCATAGATGGAGCTGCCAGGGATTCCGAGCTCGAGTTCTTCGTAGACCATGCTGATGATAATATATAAGGTTCCGAAGATTGGGGTCTCTCATCCGAGTCGCCCCGCTGAATCGTTGATTTAGATCGTGATGGGGGCCGATGTAGTGGCGACAGAGATGTCAATGCAAATGCAGGAGGGGCGTTTCGTATTGGAATTGGCGAGATGACATGTGGCAGGTCGGGGTCGGGGTCGTCAGAGTCGTTAGTAGCTGCTGTGGAGATTGCTAGCTGCGGCGCGCTGTTATTATGAGTGCTGTTGTGAATGCTAACAGGATTAAGCAATACCGATAGGGAATTCTTTCTAGGCGATTCAATGGGAGAATAAGGTGACACACGTTTCTGCTCTTCAATCTCCATGTTCATGCGTTCAAAAGTGTCGTCGACGTTTGATCGAGCCCGTAGAGCCGCAGCGACCGCCGCAGAGCCTTTTTCGTCCTCTTCCTCCTCGCGCTTTTTCGCAGCGGCTGCCTTTTCGGCAGTCCATTTGGCAGCTGCTAGTGCACTGGTATTGTCGGACTTCGAGTCTGGGATGTGTTGTTCGGGCATCTGTCTAGCTGGCTGGCGCTTTTGTTGCAGCTGCTTGGTTGCATCAATCGGCTCTTCTTTCTTCGCTGACACGGTTCTTGCTGCTGCCCGGGAACTGTTATATTCGGAATGCGGTGTCGTCGGTATGCTTGTTGGGCTGGACCCACTTGATGCGTGATTCGAAGACATCATAGCGGCTCCCAGTGCCGCAGCCGAAGACGCAGAAGACCCCGAGGCATTCGTTCCAGCTGGTTCTGGGGTTGAACCGGATGCATTCTTTTTAAATGCCAGTGAAGCAGCAGTCTGTGGTGATGCTCTATCCTTCTCCTTCTTCTTGCTGTCGGGGTCTGGCTTTTTGGCCGGCTTCTTCGGAATGGCCCTGGCAGCACTGGACGCAGCACTAGTGGCACTCATACTAGAGAGAGAGGACATCGATGCCTTGTGTGTTGGTGGGGGTTGTGAGGGTTTTGGAGTGCCCATAGAGCTCGATGATACCACTGTCGACGTCGTCGATGAAGTCGATGCCGACAGCGTGGCTGAGGCTTTTCTTGCTGCTGCCGTCACATTGTCACGGTCTCGGGCAATTCTAACTTGGTGCTCGCTTCTGGATGCTCCATTCTTCGCATTGGAGTACTCTTTATATCGCTTTTTGGCCGATTTGTTCGGACCCTGCTGAGGCAGCGGCACTGTGCTGGAACGACTCGGGATAGATGGTGGTGGGTTAGCACCATTGCCAGAGGAGTGAGACGAATCCTCCATTTTCAAGACAGAAACCGCCCATGAACATTCGATCTATAACTTTTCAAAGGTGTGACGGTCAAAGCGTTCAAAAAATAAATAAAAATATCCTGCTGAGGCTGTCGGTGTGTGCGGTTGCTGAGTTTGGTGTTGTTTTGAATGCACGTAAAAGGGATGATGAGCTGTGCTCTCTTTCAGGGGCGATGCACTTTGAAAATCTAGATAATCCTAAGTGTTTCGATCTCAAATATCGTAATCAACAGTCGATGGTAAGGACCCTGAACACAGGCTCGTGGATATTTTTAGATAATGAAGGGGATGTACGCAGACAAGGTGATGTTGCAACTGGAACAAAGCTTTCTCAGTGCCGAGATATGAAACAACTCTACTTATAGCCTCACTCAAGCGGAACCACTGTTACCACTGGTACCACTCCCTTCATACCATTCGGCCAATTGGGCTTCAGCTAGTAGTATCAATATATTAAAGAAGATAATTCTCCTAAACTAACCTTGTTTAAATAAATGCCAAAATTGCCGAGCTCACCACTGTCAACCCAGTCACGATGTAACCAGTTCGGTACACACCAGCGATGGTCAATTGACGAGCAGTATCCCAGAGCAAATGTCGCAAACCGTTGAAGCTGTGAAATGTAAATGGCAATGCGGCCAGGAACTTGAGTGGAATCTTGGCAATGAGTGGTAGAGCACCAAAGGCAGCAGTCATGCCTTCGGAAGTAATCTCAACACCGACCAATGGAAGTCCTAAATATCCCAAAAAGAACCCATATGCAGCTGCATAATGTTAGCAGTTGACGACTAAAAAAACATACCAAAGCCAAGGGCAACACCGGTGATTCGATGAAAACTGGACATGACCATGGTGAGTTGGGGCTTGTAGATGGTCAAATGTGGAGAAACAGGTCGCTGGGATCTCTGTCGTTTCAAGATTTCCATAGCCTCTTCTGGAGTAGTGGCTTGCTGAGAGCTCATTTTCCTGCAATTTGTTAGTCACGTCCGTCGTGATTAGATTAGATCATACCGGTATGGAGCGAACATCATTCGAGAAGCACTCTGGACCAACAATGGTCGCACAGAAGCTATACCTATCGTTAGCAAATCAAGCGTATACAATCGTATAAACGTACCTCGCAAGGCATTTTGAGCCAAAGGTCTAAGGGTCAACATGGTCGTGATGAAGACAGATCGATTGTGTGGGGAGAAGGAATGAAAGATTTGCCTACGTCGGCTGTGATTGGGAATGGTGTAACAGTGCACACTTCGGCCGGTCGCTTTAAGAGAGAAATGGGCCGGTTGTGATTGGCTGGTTGGTACACGCTGGGCGCCTGGCGCCCAGCGCATGGCCCGCTATACTTACAGCACCACAGCACAAATTTTTCAGTTTCTCTTCACATCCACTTTCAATCCAAAGGTCTGGCTCGTTGCAACCGCAGAGACATTGGGGTGGCGTTTTGCTATTTCAGTGTCGAAGCACCGCTTCTGGGTTGCAGATGCTGTGCCATTGAGCAGCTTTCGAGCTGTCTTGTTTACTTGGCGCAGAGGGTAGTTAGTGGCAGAGTAATGATCCGCTTTAATCACCGAGATGCTGAATTTCCTCTACAGCTAACTTGGCTTCATCTGCGGCCGGCATTTTTTTTTTATTGTTTAATGTAGTATAAGTGGGAATGTTGCAATTGGTCCGTACTAAGCTTGATTTATTCATGTCTAGTGCTTCGAGCAATTGTGGCACGTCTATTGTGTAACGTATACATGGAAATAAGCATCAATTCGGCTTCAGCAAGCTGATCGATACCTGATAGCTCTTTTCTTCGAGTTCTTTTTTTTTTTTTCAGAATATCAGTTTGAGCTTCTCAGTTCAACTGGTCAAGCAGAGACAGCCGCTTCATGCGGCGCAAACATTATTTTTGTTATTGTATCGATCGGTCGGTGTATTTATATAGATAGAACAAGCCTGCCCTTCTTGTTAATACTTTTTCGTCATATATCAAACTACCTAATCGATCTCGTATTTCCGCTCTGCCATGCAATAGAGATCATCATCCAGGGCTTGGCTTGGCTCTGCGTCCCAGTAACGCAACCCGGCGTGTGTTCGCCGCTGCACTATGACCTAACTCCTCAATTCCTACTACATCGGAGGCTGATCGAAACATCGCTTCGGATTCTGCGAATCTAGCGCTTTCCTTCATGAATACTAGAAATAGCGCAGACGGCGCTCACCACATGGACGCCACCGCTTGCTAGCGCATGCTGCAACACGCCAATGCATGTCTTCCTGGCAATTCTCAAGTCTATTTATCATAATCGACCACCACGATGAACTGGTTCTCTACTACTGGTGCAAACTGCCACTCAGAGAATGTCCTCTCTGTGGGTATTTTCGGCGGCGGCGCAGCGAAAACACCACAGAGCGGGTCAGCACAGCAACGCCCACCGTGCAACGGTTGCGGGGTGAGCGAACAACGCCTATTTAAGCGTGCGGTGCAACCAGCACTGCAGCTCTAGAGCGGCTTTTTTTTCCACTTTTTGCAACTTTTTTTTCCCTTCGGTTTTCCCTGTGTCTCTCTCACTTCTCCATTGCTTCAATAGACAAGTTCACTTTGTCCACACACTCTATTTCGACATTGACATTCTTTTAGTGCCCTTCTACTTTCAAGGACCTATTCCAAAAAAAAAAAATTCTCTAGTTTGGGTTTGTTGCTTTCACCAGCTCTGATACCGAACAACCTTTGACTCTTCGAGTTCTCTTTTTTCTATCATACATACACACCAGGTATTGTAGGGTCCGTTTTTTCCTTCAAAGTCGGGAAGAAACTCAACGATCACCCTATTTTACTTATAATCTTGCAAGAAGACTTTTCTTCAGCGCATGGACAGGAAGTTTCAACTTCGTTTCACTCGACCGGCAAAGTAAGTAAGAAATACCAACTGAAAGCTAACCAAATTGACAGGCCCAGATAACACGACTTACACCCACAGTCTGAACAAATCTATTCCGGTGTATCTTGGATATTTCACAAATTCCAAGACCAATTTAACTCTACCACAATTTCTGCCGCCGTGTTATACGACAGGAGGTTTTTGCTCTCTGCACTTTGAGGTTTGAAGATTGAAAAATGACTCTTCTCCACGAAAAGACTATCAACTATGACAACTCTGTCAACCTGGACTCGACGGATGCATTCGAAGGTCCAGAGAAGCTGCTGGAAATTTGGATGTCTCCAGATCGGGCCACTTTGCCGGCAGGCATGCCTGAGGACGGTCTTCGAGCCATTCCACAACAAGAATGGCAGAACATTCTGGATCATGTCAATTGCAAGATTTTGTCGGTTGTCAAGACCTCAGAAATGGATGCCTATGTTTTGAGTGAATCTTCGTTGTTTGTGTTTGCTCACAAGGTGATCTTGAAGACCTGTGGTACTACCACTACTTTGGCTGGTATTGCTCCACTGCAAGATGCGATTGCCAATTATACTGGGTATCGAAACAAGCAGCCTTGGCGGGTGTTTTATTCGCGAAAGAGCTTCATGTTCCCAGATATGCAAAAGCATCCTCACAAGTCTTGGAAAGATGAGGTTGCAGTGCTGGATGGCTACTATGATAGTGGCTGTGCCTATGTGGTTGGCAACATGAGTTCTGATCACTGGTATCTGTATACCACTGTTCCATTGTACTTTGACAAGAATTTGAGAATGTCCGTGAACGGTGTTGATTATGCCAATTCTGCTATCACCAATGACGAAACTTTGGAAATCCTCATGACCGATCTTTCGCCTGTGCATGCAGGGCAATTTTTCACTGAGCAGCTCGAATGCAAGGACGATGTCAGCTCGTTGGAATCGTCAGTGTCATCATTGGGTGCGGCAGCCGATGATGATGACCCGGGACATCAACTTGGTAATGTGGTTACCAAAGTTACCGGAATTGACCAGATCTATCCTACTGATAATCAAATCATTGATTCGTTTTGCTTTAATCCTTGTGGATATTCTTGTAATGGGGTGGTGAGTGAGGGTCATTACTTTACCATCCATGTCACCCCAGAACGGGGCTTTTCGTACGCTTCCTTTGAAACCACCGTCCCGGCCAAGCAATTTGGCATGACCAATCTGGATGTGCTGGAAAAGGTTGTCAATGTGTTTCGACCAGGCAAGTTCTCGGTCACTTTGTTTGATTCAGATTTGGGTGCAATGGCCAAAGGCAACAAACTGCCGGTCGGTCTTACCAGCTACAAGCGAACCGAAACCATTCGATACGAGCTGAACGGCTACGATCTAGTGTTTTTGTCGTTTGAAGCATTGCGAAAGAAATGAGAATATTTGTGTACTTGGGTGCACCGTAGCTTGATCCTTGTTGATGTGAATGTTAAAACATGTTCCGATATCGTCGTCTTTGTAGCTGTTGCTGTTAAACCCCTGAAATGTCTGAGCGTAGCCCCGCAGACAAATTAATGCCCTTACAGAAAGCGCTGGAAAAAGTCTTTCTGGGTGAACCGCGCGTGCGCCTGACCTTCACAATGACGAAAGACACTTTCTGGCACCATTTTGACACTTTGAACAATACACATCACATCACGTCAACTTTGACCCCTCCATCGGTTATTACCTTTGATTGACAGATTCGGTTTTTTAATATACACTGCAAAGGCGTCGATTCGCCCATTGAAAGACACCAATAATTACAAGAGATCAATCGATCTTTTTTGAATTACAGAACATTCGATAACTGTCAAATGAGTGGCAAGTTTGGAGGGTACGAAGATAGAAGTAAAAGATCTTCGCTAACAAGAGACAGATTCGGTACAGGATCAATGCCTGGAACCAGCGAAGTATCGCTTTCATATGTGACAGGATTGCCAGATGTTTCGACAATCACCGGTCCCAAACTATCGGTAGTATTCAAGAACCTGCTGAAACGCGACCCTACAACCAAAGAAAAAGCATTGCAAGAACTGATTTCGGTTGTTAGTGCTGGAGATGGGCCACGGCATATCGACAGTGAAGTGCATTGGGCTTGGGTGTTGCTATATCCAAAGCTGTCGATAGAATCGAGTCGCAATGTTCGACAGCTCAGTCACAAGGCCCAAGGGTTGATTTGTCGCATCCTGGGCAAGGCATCTTCGAAATATCTCAAAGAAAGCATTGGTCCTTGGCTGACTGGTCTTCACGATACAGACAGGCAAGTGGTGATTGCGGCGGAGAATGCATTGGATTTGGTGTTCCCGACCCCAGAGAAGATTGAAGCATTGTACAGGGTGTTTGAGCAGCATCTGTTGGAATATATTTACAATGTGGTTGCAGTGGAAAGCATTCAAACTTTGTCTGATGAGCGGTTTGTTACAAAAGATGAAGCAGAACAGAAGTATTATCGAACCATGAGAGCGTCGGTGGTGTTGCTGGATCAATTGCTTCAAAAAGATACCAAAAAGCATGAGGATGATTATCTCAAAGATCTATCGGCAAGTTCGTTATGGAAGGGTGCATATTCACCGGATTCGTCTCTTTCTAGAGCAGTGCTGGGCTTGTCTTCGACCCTGGTGGCTACTAGATTGAGCTGGGCTGAAAAGAACTTGCCTCATATTGCCCACTGCATCATTTATCGCGGACTGGATAAATGCACAAACAATGTCCTCACCGATCTGTTGCAAGCCATTATTGTGCTGACCCAAGCATTGCCGTCATGTTGGTCATTGGCCAATGGCAAGAAAAAGACCGGCTACGAAGTGTTTCTGGAGTTTGTTCGACTCGGCAGCCGCAGATCGGGCAAGTATTTCTGGCCATCAGTGTTGAAATTGCTGTCGACATTGCCGCCAGAATTCAGTCCATATAGTGCGACGAGTCCTCCTGGTACTAGTCGGCTTACGGCAGATGCTGTTTTGGACGGTATTCAAAAGGAGATGGTGGTACATTTGGGTAGTGGCTGGGGCTCATATTTTGCAGTTGTTGAAAAGATCCTGGCCAGCAGTTCGTCAAAGAGCACTGAGATCCTGAAAGATGCGCTTGACAAAGGGTCGCAATTGCTGATTTTCCAGGAGGGTGAAACACTGGATAGAGATATCTTGACCATCACTGGTCGAAAGATGGCCGATTTGTGGGCTCTTGAGCCAAAAGTCGTGGCGCAAAGGTTCCGACAATACCTGGACGAGATTGCATTGAATCGCCGGTCAAAGGCTTTCTTCAAGAAATATCTGTTCACCACCAAGTGCATGTTTGATCATTTGAGCAGTGAAGAATCGAAGCAAAAGCTGCTTGCGTTCAGCAGCGAGTATGTGTGCAATTGTTTGGACAACTTGAACTCTGAAGACGAGTTCCAGCTTTATACAATTGCGTCGATTCTTTCCAATTTCGATGAGCAGATTTTCGCATATGATCAAAACTTGGTTGCAAAGATTGACACTTTCCTGAAGCAGACGTTGGCCGCGTATATTGTTAGTGATGCGGCTCCTGATGTGTTGCAGATTCTGAAACAGTATGCTTTGCACAACAAAGATCCTGCTGTGGACGAGACAATTCAACGAAGCGTTGAATTGTGTTTCAATTCTGTGGTCAAGCTGACCAACTTGCATCAGCGATCATCGTTATTCCCGCTAATTTTGAAAGAATATACGTTGTTTAGTGGTCGAACCACTCCAATTCCACTGGCATCAGAGTATTTGCTGTCGGTATACTCCAGTATTGACAGCTGGGAAATCACCAATGATTGGGATTCCATCCTGTTTGGTATCTCCAGTCACGGCATCTTTGTGTCGGAAGAAGTGGCCTTTGACATCCTCAAGGGTGTTGCCAACTTGCAATTGGTCAAGGGCAAGAATGTCGACAAGGCTGTGTGGACTTTTAATAACCTTTTGAAGCTTGACCGGCCGTATTTCATGAAGTTTATCGAAACCTCCAACGGCAAGGAGCTGGTGTCTTATCTGTGGAAGTTGAGTGAAGACCATCCGGAGGCCGAGAGTATCTTGAGCGCTATTGAAAGCAGCGCCATTGTTTTCCCACAAGAATCTGGTGAAGGGAAAGTGGGCAATAACAAGACTCTTGAAAGTTTGACTGATGGGTTGCTTTCTGAAGTTGAGCGGTCAAGCGTGGAAAGTGTTGATATTTCTGTTCAGCGCGGTCAGCGATTGCTTGATCAAACCAAGGATCCAACTGACAAGTTGCAACTGTTTGAAAAGCTCTTGTTTTATCCAGATGGACAGTGGGAAAGGAAGCTGAAGCTTTTGTTTGAAAGCGGTATTGCAGCACCATTGGCTGTGTCGAACCCACTGGGTGGTGCTTTGTATTTCTTGGACAATCTCAATGAAGAAGGACATAACCTGCAGGTGATTCCAAACTATTTGATCAGTATGAGTGTGTTTGCGGTGACCCTGGTTGGTAATAACCAAGATCTGTTCACCCAGCTGCCTCGCACTGTGCAGTTGGAATTGATGGTTTCACTGGCGATCATTTCGGAAGCGTCTACCGATCATGCTTTTTTGGCGGTAATTGAGTACGAGCATGGAATTGGCGGCGAAAACTTTTTGAGTGATGCTATTAGTGCATTCAGCTATGAAGTATCGGAATTGCTGCTGAGCAACCTGAACGAATTCTCCGCAATGGATGCGGCTCAAGCCATTTTGGATGATGACGATTCGCTCCAAGGCCGGCCGGTGGCCAATTTGATTACACAATTGTGGAAGAACAGTGCTGCCTGTGATGCAAAGGGGTATTACTCAGCTCGTGTGTTGACGTTTATTTTGGAATATTTGGTCAATCGTCCAACGATCGGGGTCAAGCAAGCTGAGGAGATCTTTGGTCAATTGAAGCCAGCTCTGTCGAGCAAGATCCAGCACCCGTTGGGTGTAGCTGCTCTGTTGCTTGGGTTCCAACGGTTTTTCTATGCGCTCAAAGACTTTGATCAGTTGCGAAATCGCTATGCTAGTGAACTCATTTCACACGGTGCTGGTGGCGGCAGTGTTTTGCCGGCCAAGTTCCAATCGTTGGTGTATCTTAACGTATTGCTCACAGGGGTGAATAGCGAAGAAGTGACCAACGAGCTGATCCCTGTGAATCGGCTGGTCATGTGCCTCAAAAGCTTGCTTGAAGCTACTCGGGGACCGGAAGCGTATGATGAAGAGTTTACGCCAACTCGAATTGAAATCACCAAACTGTTGAGTCGATTGCTTCCACTCTATCGAGGATTGCCATCTGGTATGTGGGAGAGTACTGTGGAACTGGTGGAGCAGGACTTTGTCACTCTGGAATGTGGGTGGGTTGCATTGGAGTATTTTACTCTCAAGCTGTTCAATGTTTTGGTTTCTATGCAAGAAGAGATTGCCGATTTAAGTGAAGTGTGGATGGACAAGCAGTCAGACTTATACACCGAATTGATTGAAGTGTTGTATCGAGCCAAGGCAAGCAATAACAAGGCTCGAAAGCTCACGAACGTTCAGCTGCAACGAGCGGTCACCACGACTCCTCTGAAGCTTGTTGAAGAACCAGAGCGATTATTCTCTCTGTTGGCATTACCATCGTTTGAGATTCAACGGGCTGGATACACTTTGCTACACGAGTTGATCCCTTCGCAGCAAGAAGAACGGTCGATTGAGCTCCAACTTTCTCGACAACAGCTACATGTTCACGAAGATGAAGATCAAGTTGACGGCGATGCCGATCCCGAAGTGCCAGAGTTCCAGTTGCCAGTTGAACTGGTGTCGCTGTTGCTTGAAACGCCGGTGCGTGGGGCTCCTGGATACGATGTGACGCGATATCTGTGGTCATGGATGCTAGTGTACGATCACTTTTCGAAGGCCACCTATGATTTGCGAAAGGTTTACATTGACGAGCTCAAAGAACTGGGCCATCTCGAGACCTTGCTTAACTTTCTGTCTGAACGAGTTGTGGCCGGCGATTTGCATGAGGCAGTCGACAACCGTGATGCGACGGAACGGGCGGCTTACATCAAGGCGTACGGTACCGCCTCAGAACCATTGTTCGAATCTGCCACAGAAGAGATTGTAGCGTTGGGATTGCACTTATATTATGTGGCGCTGTTGTACAGTGGGTCGTTGGTCAAGGGATGGTTCCTTGGTCTCAAGAAGCGGCAAACCACGATCGCGGTGGAGCGGTTCACTGAAAAGTACGTCAGCCCTGTGATCATCGACGACGAGCTCGACAGTGTCGACGAAATGCTCAAAAAGAGCACTGGATTGATTGACGACCAGATGAATGCCAAGATCTCGCGGCCGTTGAAGGAAGTCAAGGCGCTATACAATATTGACGACCAGACTATGGAGATTGCTGTGCGAATGCCATCGCTGTACCCGCTCAAGGATATTCAAGTCGAGGGCATTAAGCGGATTGGTGTTCGAGAGCGGCAATGGCGTGCGTGGTTGCTGGCCAGTCAAGCCATCGGCACTGCCCAAAACGGCACAATTGTCGACACGTTGGAGTTGTTTAAGCGCAACGTGTCGTTGCATTTCGAAGGTGTCTCCGAGTGTGCCATCTGCTACTCCATCCTACATCAAGACCATTCGTTGCCAACCAAGACTTGCCAAACTTGCAAGAACAAGTTCCATGCCAATTGTCTATACAAGTGGTTCAAGTCGGCGTCGTCGTCGAGCTGTCCACTGTGTCGAACCAATTTCTCGTTCCGGGTTGGATTATAATCGCCTGATTTTTGATGTTTTAATTCAATAGATGTAATAGTAATGGTTTCTGAATTATGCTTTACAACAAGCTAGGATACTTCTGCGAAAACCGACGATCCACCTGAGCGACACTCTCGGTAACATCCAACTCTCGCCACGACTCAGGCGTGATGTACCCACCAGCCAGCATATCGGTGACTTTGTACATGGTTGCTACGAAGTCGGGGTATGTGGCGTAGGCAAACACCGCGTTGGGTGCGGCGGCTTCACTTTCGCCGCCCCACTGATGTAGCACAAGCAGCGGTCGCACCAACAGGCACATCCGGACTGTGATTTCGGCCACGCACTTAGGCAACGCCGTCCCCATAAACTGCAATCGTGGTGGAGCTTGCAAGAGAACCCAGGCACGAGTAGAGCCTCTTGTGTTGGCGAGTGGCGCGTGGAACATGTCATGAGAAGAAGCCGCAGGGTGTGCCATGAACAGTAGTACCGCGTATAATCGTTCGAGCGAGACGCATCGCTGAATCAGCTCTTGCTGATCTGCAACTTGTCGCAAGAGCTCAGACGCCATGGTGTGGGTTTGCATGACAATCGTGCTGTTCTCGCGGTTGGTGACGAACGAGTAGTCTGGCAAGGCCGTGGTCGCATCGGGTCGCACCCGAGCTCCAGCTGGCAATGCACCAAAGAGAGACTCAATTCCATCCATAATAGCATTGGATATCACCCACAGGGTTTCAGTGATACGCGGTGGCTCCAGGGTGATCGTCTGTGGTATCACAACCCGCGGCAACACCATCTCGGCCAACTCACATATCGGAGCCAAGCTGCCGGCGACCGTTTCGGCCGGAAGGTCCGACAGCAGCGCCACGATACGCATGTTGAACAGCATAAGTCGCGAAACATGCGTGAAATTGGAATTGAACAGCAGCGCAACCAGCACTGCAAACAGTGTTGACGACTTGCCGCGGTCATCCAGCAGCAGCGTCACCAGCGCCATGTGCACGGAAACAACCGCGTGCTGCAGTGGTACAGGCATCTGCTGTGTTGACCGGGTCACTATATCGTGCACTTTTGCATGCAAATCGCTGCTTGCAGTGGCTAATGCTGATGCATACTTGTGCTTCTGGCTGTTATCGTACCAATCGGCGTGCGGCTCATCATGTTCAAGCGGCCCGCCTTTGAAACGGTGCTCCAAATACTCGGTACCAGAATTCACATCCGGCACATCTTGACAGGCTCTTAGGGCGCCGACCATTGTCTCGATGGCCTGCCGTTGAACTGTTGTCAAGGAAATTACATCACCGCAATCTAACGACCGCATCAACACGGTCAGCAGTCTCAAAAACTGGGCTCGTGCGGCGTGCATTGACGACTGGAAACAGAACGGCCCCAGCAGCCGGTTCTCCTTAGAATCCCCCACCAGATCTCGTCTAAGCGCCACAGGATAGTTGTGGATGCCGTTGTATGCCCATTGGAAGAAGTAGCACCCAATTGAATGCACTGGATTGTCGTGGTCGCGGCAGCTGCTGCATGCCAAATGCTGCAGAGGGCCCGCCGCAGCATTCAAAATCCGGTCTTCGAAAAACAAGTTCACCCTGTTATGCATGGCTACCTGCTTTGTTTCCATCCACTTGACGGTTGCTTTAGGAATCGTGTTCGGTGGCAGCTTTTGGACGGCAATGAACGGCGTGGTGTCGTGGTAGCCCATAGCGTCGCCGTGGAACCGGGCCAACATGCCCATACACCCCACAGTAGCCCGAACTCCATCTAGAAGACCCCCTTCATTGTGCATCACATCCATATGCTCTTCGACCAGCTTTGGCGAGATCGTGGTGATCCTGTTGCCCAAGTCGAAACATGCCCGACACAATACCCGGAGCTTGGTCATGGTGCCATACACAGCACGAGGCAAATGCAAATGGTTCAAATCCGCTGCCAAAACTCCTTCCACTTTCAGTCTTCCTGCTACTTGAAACTCCTGAACAAGATCAAACCTATCCAGGATTGCCAGGTATTCTTCGTCCTGACAATGCTGCTGCCATTGTGCCATATCGACCTTGCTGCAGTATACGCAGGCCGAGAAGTGCTGCTCTATTTGGTGCCGGTAAAGGATCGTCTGGCTGGCATGGCATACAGCAATCTTGTAGTGCTTGTCAACCCGAATCATGGTGCCGGCCAATGCCTGGGGAACGTAGCCGATCTCCGGATCGCACTCCTGATCCATCGTCACGCTATGCTCGTTGTGCTGGTAATGGTGTATATGTGCAGTCGTTTCATCGACTGCAGCAGATATATGCGTACAGGTAGGCACTGGGCATTTGTATATAGTGGTTTTGCCAGCTGTCACTGGAACGGGCGACATGAATACGCTCGTGGGGTTTTCAGGCGGTGGTCGTGTCATTGTGTATAGTGTGGCAAAGAGTTTCTTGTCTTGAGATATTCCAACGGAGTCACAAGGGTGACCTTTTACTTAGTGCGGAATTGGTTGGCATAGCGACGAAGACAGGATCGGAAAACCGGTGCGGCGGAGAATAGAAGGCTCTACTACTAACTTCTACACTGTACCATACAAGCAAGCAGGCTATTTACCAACCCCCTTTCCCACGAATCCGCCTCAAAATAAAATGCTGAAAACTTTAGATTTGGCCAGAACAAACATATCTCGCTGAGCTTGAGCCTGTTAACAGTCATTGCCAAGGGCGGCTCTGACTATCGGCCAGTTGGGAGTGAGACCTCTTGCCTCACTCGACACATCCATTGCCTAAATGTGGATCTTCACATCGCCGCTCAACGACCGGCAAGAACCGATTATATACGTCGCCGAAACAAAGGATGCCACCGAAGAGTCGCCGCTGGGTTCTGTGGTCCATCTCTATGCCACCGTTGACGGCCAGGAATGGTTCTACAGCAACCTCAACCCGGCCCGTTTGATGGACAACCGGGTGCGGTGGTCAGACGCAGTCAGCGATCTACAGGGCGACGAGAAGGAACAAGCTACAAAAGCCATCAGGGACGAATGGTTCCAGTTTGTCGAGTACCTGCTTGTTGGGCGATACCATGAAACCCGCGACTTTGACTATTACGACAAATTCACTATCAACTCTGAACTGGACGAGGAACAAGAAGACGAACATGTGGTGAGCTTGAGCATCACCAATGACGAGGGCCAATTCGGGTCGTTTGATCTCGACCAGTTCGACGAGAGCGATCCGCCGTTCGACATGATCCAGCTGGTGCGCGAAAGCAGTGCCAATTGCACTCGAATGAACCGCCAACGAGCCGAGGCTCTGATCCGAAACGCAACGAGCGTCCAGCGAGCAAACAACGCGGTGGAACAGAAAGACCAGTTTACAGAGCAGGTCATGATAAACGTGCAAGCATTGACAAACACTTACAAGCGCGAAATTGCCCTGCTCAAAGGCCAAGCCACTACCGATACATCCGCGGCTAAACGTTCACACGACGACGAGCTCGACCAAAGCGAGCCACTGTCGTCAGATATCTTTGTCGCGCAGAGCGATTCCGACGAGGAGACAGATTCCAAGGAGGACCTTGATGATGATGCTGTCGATAGTTAACCTGGCCATCTCGTTGATCGTGATGATCCACCGGCATCCCGGTGTATTTATTTTATTCCGTACGTAATTCATGGCTAATAATTAACTCGTCTATGCGCCGTCGGCCCACAATCCCGTATCCGATTTTGTGGGGAAATAGGCAGCAGCCGCACCGGCGGCTGTTGCACAGGGACGACGGAACCCGGGTTGATCTCCGGCCGACCGATCGCTGCAATATTGCATAATGATGAGCGCAACCAGCGTATGGATATTATTGAAAAAGCCCTAAAAATCTATTGCATCCAAGTCTAGGTGGCCTCCAAGCTAGGAGAGCGCTAATGAAAAAAAAAAAAAAAATTTGGTTCCAGATGCATGGCCGGCATGCCGATTTTGCGGGGGAATGAGGCAAAACAATCAATATTAAAGCACAACCAAATCCGGGGTTTTTCATTATAACAAGAAAAAAATGGAATCATGATTTCACGGGTTGAAGCCCCTCCACCGCCTTACACCGTGTCCAAAGATTCTTCCACAAGACCGCGGAGCAGAGTCTTGTTCATCGACGGCCAGGAGCATATCTGCGAGAGTGTCAGTGAAGACATCATTCAAAGCTACACTGTTGCAAGTCCAAACGACGACGAATGGTCACTGAGCGACACTAGACCTTTGCGACACACTGTGGAGTCCCAAACCTACTATTTCTACGGTAAAAACGCAATCGACGACGGTACTGGTGGCGAGCTACGCATCCAATCATATCCCGAAGTATCGCCGCAACCTGGCGCACCCCTACATCGAAGCTTCGACCTGGACAGCAGGCCCTACGCTTATCCACTAGATTTCATCTGTTTCAAGTGCAAGAATACCGGCATTTCAACACGGTCCGGCCGAGTGTGTTCACGCTGTTTCCGCCGTTTCAGCACCCAATCGGTGAGATACCAAAACCCCGTGGTCAACGTGCTATGTCAAGTGGCCATCCGTACTGTGGCCGTCCTCACAAGAAACAAATCCTACCAATGGATTAGTAGGGGAAACGGATCCTGCTCAAAATGCTGCGGCCGCGGAATCATCAAACGCGGAGTGCTAGGAGCATCAACCTGCCCTATTTGCGAAGGCTCAGGATATTGGGCCTAGAATATCTATATCTATACCTACATCTACATCTCTTTCCATGCATAGCCAAATAGCCATACAAAATACAAAATGATGGTGTCTCCAGGACAACCGTCCCAACCAGCCAAGATAAGGCAACCCCCCGACTCGTAGCAGCGAGCCACGTGCATCAGCTCCCTACTAGCCGCGGTCCCGCGTTATTCCCGTGCCGACTGTCGGACACCTAGAACCGATTTATGCACTGCTTCCGCACCCCAGATTCCTCCACTAACCAGATAAACCGCTCGCTATCATCCTGAGTCGCTGTTCTGGCCCTGCTGCCCCTGTGAGCCCGTTCCCTTGTCTTACCGAGTACACCCAGACCCCAATAGACCCGCCATCAACCATCGTCTCCGCATACCAAGGCAATTATCGAGCGAAGCGAGCAAGAAAAAAGCCGAGAGCAGCGAGATCCTCTTCTCTCGTGAGACGCACTGCGTGCAGCCTTTTTTTTTGCTCGCTTCG